>ML778468.1:254688-314549 GCA_009831015.1 Picea engelmannii
TTGACATTTTCTCTTGTGACTTGGTAGCATTGACGGAGAAGGAGAATACTCACGACTATAATTTCCTTTGTTGGCTTCACCAGCCAAAGTGGCAGGGCATGCATCTAAAAGACCAAGGTCCTGTAAGCTTACATAATCCTCAAACATGAAATCATCTTGAATAACATTTATGCTGCAATCCCTCACAGATACTGGTGTAGATGACAAAAAAAGATGCAGTTCTTGCTCATGTCCTGTTATTTAATTCTTGAGACGTGGTTTGAATAGCAAGGGAATGATTCAAAAACGACTCTAGCTCTGAAAATTTATTTGTTTTTGGACTGTTTAAGTGAGAAGGTGAAGGCTCATCGCCACTATCAATTTTCCCTGGTTCATAGCCATATTCTTTGAGTCGATCCTCAAGAACGGCAAGGGAAGACTTGTTCTATTGTAGATCTGGTTGCAGTGACCAAGAAGCTCCTGAAAGGAGATTGTATCGATGGTCATCTATTCTAGGGATTCTACTTGTTGGTTTGTTGATGTTAAATGACAGTTCAATCCCTCCAGCGATGAATTCAATGAGTAACCGAGTGGAATGGGGCACTGCTGCATGGAAGCCTTGAGATTGTTGCACGTTGACTGAAGATGATCGCAGAAGCTGCGAAGCTGGTTGCAGAATATGGATGATGGGTCCTGCATTGTAATGCCTCGCTATTCGGCGGCCTGCTGCTATTGTGATGGTCCTTCAAAGTCTGTTTCTACTGCAGAATATTTTCTTTATGAAAAATGAATGTGATGAAGCCGAGGTTCTTTTTATGTTATTTGAATCGAATCTAATGATGGGAGGGAACGCTTCGAGAGTTGATGTTGCAAAGGCATTTCAATTACCTCCAATAGATCAGCCCTCCTCTGGCATGACAATAGCGTTTGCAGGTCGAATGTCACGCTCTAAGGTAGCTACTTTAACCTGTAAATTTGTTTTTTAAAAAGATTCCATGCAAATTCTGCAATTCTTTTGTATTGGGTGAATATTGATAATATGCAACTATGTTAGTTAGAAACAACACGAAGTTTGTTTCGGGCAGAAAACCTATCCCCAAATTGAAACCACATCGGAAACCCTTTTCTGGCTTTAATTTCCCATTTCTGGACAGGAAGCAACGAAGCCCTTTCTAACAGTTTTTGTTTTTGTTTTGAATTATACAGATGGATGGGAATCTCCCTCAAGTTGGTATTTTTACGGTTTGAGATGATCATTTAATAGGTTTTTGTTTTTTTTGTTTTGAATTATACATACGGCTGGGCATCTCCTTGAATTTGGTAAAGAGACTAGAATGTTGCTTAAGGAGAATGGCACTGTATAGAAAGATAACAAGTCGTTATTATAATAATTTCAGAACACTGACCATATTGGTTCAAATGGTTTTTCCCACTCCAAGCTCTTAAATAAATTCTTTGGTTTATTTTCTTATTGCAAGTGTTTACACCATTTTTTTTTTCTTCCCACAAGGTTTTTATCTGTGTTGTTTGTTCTTCCTGGTGCAGCCACAGAGGGATCAAGAGGTCGCATGATGGGGTTCCAACTTTATCTCGTGTGGCCTGTGTGTAGTGATGCAGAAGACAAGCTTGCAGCGCTGAAAAATGCGTTAGAGACGTTGTGGTGGTATTTTTTTTTCTGTTCTCTTTGGATTTATTTTTCTCTTTTATGACACTTCATTGTTGCAGATTTTAACTTTGGAAACACACCCATAAAGGTTCTTCCGTAGCGCAATGGGCATAATTTTTTTTATAAATTATAAATTTATAGAGGGAAGAGTATTTCCATAGAAATTTGTTTTCATTTATAGGACTTGCAAGCAGAGTAAAAAAAAATATTCAAGTTACCAAATTAAAGAAAGTGTAACAACCCTAGTAGTATGTTTTACTTTGGTAAATTTGTAATGCATTTATTTATTCTATTTTTTTATTTTTATTAAAGTTTCTATGTTTTGTTTGCAGGAGTTAGGGCTTGGAGTTTTGGGAACTTGGCCCATAGGCCCAGATTTAGAACTAAGACACTCTGATACCATATGTAAGGGGCCGAATAGAATTTACGTCAAATAATTTCATAAACTGTAACAGTATATCTACCTGATTTCCAACAAAATTCAATAATTCTTTTCAATGAGCACCTAAGCATTTATGAATTTATCAACACATAATAAAATTTTTATAACAGTTTAAAAACAATGCAAAATCTTAAATAAATACCTGAACCTGATGCTAATAATCCTCCGTTTGTCTGCTGCTTTCCTCCTTGACCGCTTCTGCAAAACACTGCCCAAAACCTAGTTCTTCCCTGCCAACTAGGTAACTCCCTAGCTCCAGGATATCATAAGGATATCCTGGCCCCCATGCCCAAAACCTCCAGCAACCCTGGTGCACTGATACAATCCTACTCCATAATTTCACTTCTCTCTGCAAATCCAAAGCTCCCAAAATCCATCCCCCAACCTCCATAGCATTTTCCTCCTGTCCACCACCTTCCCTTCCTTATCCCCCCTTCACCGACTTCCCTGCCTCATTTTACTCCCTACCTAACTCATTTATTACCCTCTTATCCTTTCTCGTTAATGCCCCCTTATCCCCTTTATTTAATATCTTATCCCTTGTAGTTAATATGTTATCCCTTATTGGGTACGTAAATTAATTTAATAATATAATTTATTATCCTCTTTTTATTTATTTACCTTATTAATTAATGAGTTAATTAATACTTGAATTAATCATTGACAATCATGAATAACTAATTAATAATAATTAATTAGTGAATGTTATTTTAAGAAATGATTATGGTTTAGCTAATCTTTCATGACAATTATATTATTAAATTAATTATAATTTAATAATCATTTACATTTATTTAAGCAGGGTCGTTACAATACCAAAACTTGTATCAGTCAGATAAGTTTCAGCGATGCAACTCAAGAAATGTATGAGAAATGGATGTCAAGTTTATGCCATCCAAGTAATGAATCTGTTAGAGAAAGTAGATAAGCCAAAGTTAGAAGACTTTGTTGTCCTAAGTGATTTTAGAGACATGTTTGTAGATGAGATACCAGAATTACCTCCTAGAAGGGAAATAAATTTCTCCATAGACTTACTACCGGGTTCAACCCCTATCTCAAAGGCACCTTAGCGAATGAGGCTACGAGAACTAACAGAATTAAGAGTACAATTACAGGAATTGTTGGATAAAGAGTATATCAAATCGAGCGTTTCACCATGGGGGGGCACCCGTCCTCTTTGTGAAAAAGAAAGATAGTACTCTAAGACTATGCATCAATTATAGAAAACTGAACAAAATGACTATTAAGAACAAATACCCCTTACCAAGGATAAATGATCTGTTTGACCAAGTAGGTGGGGCCAAGATCTTTTCAAAGTTGGATTTACGATCCAGTTATGATCAAGTTAGGATAAAGGATGAGGACATAAACATAACAACTTTTCGAACAAGATATGGACACTACGAATTTGTAGTCATACTTTTCGGGCTCACTAACGCACCAGCCATGTTTATGTGCCTGATGAACATTATTTTCAGCCAATACTTAGACAAGTTCATAGTAGTATTTATCGATGATATCCTGGTCTATTCTAAAACAGAGGAAGAACATGAGGAACACTTAAGAATAGCTTTGCAAATGTTGAGGAAACAAAAAATGTACGCCAAGTTTGACAAGTGTGAATTTTATCAAAAGGAAATACAATAGACATATAATTTCAGCAGAGGGCATTGTCGTAGACCCAGAAAAGATAAAATCCATTATGGAATAGACGGTACCAAAGGATGTGGTAGATATCCGGTCATTCATGGGAATCACTGGATATTATCGCATATTTATAGAAGGGTTTTCTAAGATAGCCTACCCTATCACGTCATTACAAAAGAAAGGGACCAAGTTTAACTAGTCGCATATGTGTCAAGATAGTTTTAACTAGCTGAAAGAATTATTGACAACTGCACCCATTTTGAAGGTAGAAGACCGAGATAAAGACTTCACAGTATGTGTTGATGCAAGTAAAGAAGGACTAGGTGGTGTCCTAACTCAGGAAGGACACATGATTTGTTATGAGTCCCAAAAATTAAAAGAACATGAGCGAAACTATGTCACTCATGACTTAGAATTGGCAGCGGTAATACACGCCTTAAAAATGTGGCGACACTACATAATGGGAAGAAAATTTCTACTATTGACGGATAATAGTGGCGTAAAATATATGTTTATCCAACCAGATCTCAATGCAAGGCAAGCCAGATGGCTAACCTTCTTGAGATAATTCGACTTCGAAGTCAAACATATCAAGGGAAAAGAAAATAAAGTAGCAGACGCTTTAAGAAGAAGAGTCCATGGGTTATTTGAGATAAATATCAACAGGGAAGAAAGTGATATGGAACAAGGAATAAGGACGGCAGGTACTAACGATGAAAATTACACTAAGATGATGGCAGAATTACAAAACAGTATCGCAAACTCAGATAAACCATATCTAAGTATCAACAAGAAGGGACTATTACGATTTAAAAATAGACTTTAAATACCAAACTCAACAGAATTAAAATAGCAGTCTTAGACGAAGTGCATAAGAAGTTGTATTCCGGCCACCTAGGTTACCAGAAAACAATAAAAGCACTTAGAAAACTATTTTACTGGACTAATATGAAGGGCGCAATAGCGGAATACTTGGCTAGGTGCCAAGATTGTCAACAGGTTAAGGCTAAGCATGAGCATCCAGCCGGCCTATTACAGCCATCACCAATACCAGAATGGAAATGGGAGACCATATCGCTGGACTTTATAACAAGTTTGCCTAAAACTTAGAAACATAATGATTCTATCATGGTTGTAATCAATAAACTCGGTAAGTCTGCACATTTTATTCCTGTAAAGTCTACTTTTAAAGCTATAAACATTGCTAAAATAGTCATAAAATAAATTTTTAGACTGCATGGTATTCCTAAAATGGTGATTTCAGATAGAGACGTAAAATTCACATTCTCTTTTTGGAAGGAATTGTTTGTAGGGATAAATACTAATTTGAATTTCATCACAAGTTATCACCCACAACCGGATGGACATACCAAGAGAACAAACCAAATCATGGAGGATATGCTCCGCATGTACGTAAGAAAAAAACCAAACAAGTGGGAAGACTATCTGCACTTGGTAGAATTTGCGTATAACAATGGGTACCAAACTTCATCCAAGTTGATCCCTTTCGAAATATTGTATGACAGAAAATGTATGACTCCAATTAGATTGGATAACCTAGCTAACAGGCTCATGGTTGGACCAGAGATGCTCCAAGAAATGGAAAACATGGTGATAAAAGTACAACATAACTTGAATGAATCACAAGACAGAGAGAATAGTTATGCAAATCAGAAAATAAGACACTTGGAATTCTAGGTAGGGGACCATGTTTATTTGAAGGTCAAAGCCCGAAAAATCTCGTTAAAGTTAGGAAACGGTGCCAAGCTAGCACCCAGGTTTTGTGGGCCCTTTGAGATATTAACTCGAATTGGACCCATAGAATATCAACTCGCACTCCCAGCTAATGTAAGAATTCATGATGTATTTCATGTTTCTTTGTTAAAAAAATATATTCATGACCCTACTCATATGATTGATTGGAACCTAGTGCAGGTGGAACCCGAAGGCGAGTTCCAAGTAGAACCCCGACATATTCTGGACCGGAGAGAAATAGAACTTCGGAACAAAACTATCGCTCAAGTAAAGGTGCAATGGAAGCACTTTAGTACTAAGGAGGCCACTTGGGAGTTGGAGGGAGATCTGCGGAGATCTCATCCAATCCTGTTCCAAGAAAGGAACGAACACCGAGGACATTGTTTTATTGAAGGGGAAAGGATGTGACATCCCAAAATAAAGTATTTTTGAAATTTAAATTTGTTGGAAAATTATTCCGTTTTTAGTAAATTCGAATTTGGAAATTTTTTTCCTTTTATGGAACTTATGAATTTTGAATTTAATAATTGTAATTAATTATTATGACTATTGGGCAGAGATCTAATTTGACCCAACTAGCTATTTGACTATGACACTTGTATGAAAACAAAATATTTTATATTGATTGCAGGAGGACAAATGGAACAACCATGTTAAAAAATCAGCTGACCATGACTCCATGAGTGGGGAACCTATTGGAACTACCTATGGGCTGATTATTACAGGTGGAAAATCAGATATTTGGCCATTGGAAGCCCCTGGAAATCAGGGATTTAGAAATCTGTGAAAATTTCCAAGGGAAGGAAAAGACCTAGGCAAAAGGATTTTTTTTATGATAAAAAGAATATGTGAGGAGGCACGACACTGCCAAGTATGATGGGAAAGGAGACTATTGATTTTTCCCTTGTTGTTATGAACACTATGGAGTGAGTGTGAGACAAGAGAAATATGTGGAAAGTGAAGGACATTGCTGAGGAGGAGTCTTCCAAATTCTCCCTCATGGATTCATGGTCGGTCTAGGGGGTGAATCGAGCAAGTGTTTTGGCTGCCTTATTCTACGGTTGGGAGGAACATGGTTGTTCTCTTTGTCTTCTCACAAGATGGTTTAGATATGTAAACCTTTCCCTACTCTTATCTTAGATGTTTTTGTGTGTAACTGATTTTATGCATCTAATTGTACTAAGTTGAAATAATTTTTCCATGGATGACATCTATTCGTCGTATGAAATTTACAATCACGGTCTAAATTATGGATTGGTCCCTTCTGAAATCTATAACACTAGGCAAAATTGTTTGTATACGATTGAACTTAAGAGAGAGGATCCATCTACAGGATATGTTTAAATCTAAATTCGTAATGCTAGTTAGGATGATCTATGTATTAATATGCTTGAAGAGAACCGATATGTATAGGTATAGGCTTATTTATGTGACTAATATATTAAACAGATCTAATTTTGAGCAATCCAAGTTGAGTAAACGTATACCTAAAGAAATGTTAAGGTGTATCGCTAGAGTTAAAAATTTAGAACAATTGTGCTCCTTAACAGAGACTTCTTTTCTAATACATTTAATAATAGAAGAGAAATACGGGACATGAACAATCTTATGGATCACCTATGTATTGATATATTATGCATATATATACATTTGGAAAACTGTAAACTGGAAGTAAACTATCTATATCAAAAAGGTTGATATGATATACGTCTTTTTCTTGTATTATATGACTTTTATTGATCAATCGTATGCATCGACAACATGCAAATGAATTACTAGATGCGTAAAGAATGACAAATTTTCGAAAGTTAAAGAAATCTGGAAAACCCCCTTTTGTTTATCAAACATTAAAAATATAGAAGCCGTGACTTCAACAAATGATTACACTCGGAAAAATTAAGTTAATGCAGACATTTATATAGTACAGACACAACCAAAAGACTTACTCTAAATGAAAACAATTTAATCAACAAATGACACAAGTAGAGATTTCATTAAAATTGATTCACTATATATTCTACATCTGCTGCGTTTCCCAATATATATTATGTCTGGAATATCACTATGCAGAGACTAACAACAAACCTCAATAAAGAAAGAAACTTACAACCCTTCTTTAAAAATCCCATACATCTAATGATTTGGTATCAGTCGTATGCCAAGAACGCTAGGGTAATAACCCAACAACACTAGGTATTTTCCAAATATTTCAAGAGTTCTCTTAATCGAAAATAGATTACCTTTCTGAGTAGGACCCGTTTTAGATATAGCACCATTTTCCACTTCGACCTACAAAAGAAGTGAATTATTCAGTTAGTCATGGAATATAGGTCTCACCAAACTCAAATTGTTTCTTTTATCAAACATAAAATATAATGATTGGGTGTAATCGTTTACTTATCTTCGATTCACCATAGGTAGGATTCCATTATGAATAGAGACCAATGAAAGGGGAGGAGTGAACACGATCAAGATGATGGGTACCCTCGCATCAAACAGGGCCCCACCATTAGTTACAGTATCCAGTATAAAAGAGATGGGTTTACAAGCAATGCGCTTTCATAAAAGTATAGGAATTTTGACATCAAATTGAGAAACATTAAACAGGTTGAATTTCATATAGTTATATAGAGGAACAAACAAGTTACATAAATACATTTATATTCAACATGAGTTCATGAGCTTATACACTGATAGTATGAAAATACCTATTATCTTTTAAAAAAAACCACATGAACTTGTTTAAAAGAAAGGGAAAATTTACTTTAAGCCAAGGAGTAAGATGCATACCCTCCTCCCGATGGTCAAACCATGACCAAAAACATACAAACCTGCAAACCATTTTCTGTGGAATGATATAGGAATTTTAACCCGAGAGGTATCACTAATCCAGATTCCACGAGAGGAAGTTATGAATGGTTATTCGTTCTCCTTAGTGGGGTTGTGGTTTTTAGTCAGGATAGGGTATAGTCAAAGAACTCATCGAGGTAGGTAGACAAAGCCAGGATATGGAAACGATATTTAGTCGTTATACAGAGAATACCCAAATATGACCAAGATCATTGTCAAAACCGACCATCTATCAGTTCGCTAACCCCGGAAAAATAAAATGCATTACAGTATGGCTTCCCCAAAAAAATGATACAACATAACGTAAGTGGGAATTACAAGCACAAAGGGACACTACTTACGAATAACCCTCGGAAGCCCCCAAGGAAACAAGAGACTGAAGGGTGGGAGTGCAATAAGAAGAGCTATCTACCTGTAGTGAGGAAAACTAGAATGCCTCTATTGAGTTTCAATAACGAGGAAGTAATTTAATAACATTCAAATGTTACAGTGAAAGAACGAATCTTACCAGGAGGTTGGATGAAATATATTTCCTCCACCATGGAAGTTCCCTAGTTTTCTTTCGACAAAATTTCAGAGTCGCAGAACCAAATTCTCTGTGAATCTATTTGTTACTGAAAAGAATCTTTATAACCCAAAGAAAAACCTTACCGCATAGATTAAATTTCGCTGGTACGAAGGAAGGATCGGCCATGTGAAGAGGTGAACTTGGCGCATCCATAGTGGACAAAGGGTCAGGTGATGGCCTCGACTCTCGCACACATCAGGGTCCATTAATGGCCTGGTCAGGGTTTAACTCCCGAATGACTTTTTCGTGCCAGTTCAATTAATGCGTTATGGATGAAGAAGCGCCTGCGCGTTTAAGGTAAGTTTTATCCCTAACCAACACCAACCTCATTAAGGTAATTTTTAGTCGTAATTTCATACGGAACAGGTGGAGTCAACAAACAGGTAGCACGGGCTGTTGGTTTTCAAATAATTGTTACATCCATATTAAACTAGGAAGTACTTACCCCAACCACTTCCTTATTAGTTCAAGTATTTTCGCAGAGGGGTATAACCTACCCCTTTACCTTTATTTTCCTTACATGACCCCTTTGATCAAGTGGTTAAGGTTATACATAAGACTAAGTCCCAAATTCCTTCATAGTGGTAAGAGAAACTATATGGATACATACTTTTTATATCGGTATGAAACTAAACATAGTCTGCAAAACTACAAGTGAGTGGTGAAGCGCAGATTAAGTGCAACTTGAAATAGTGTTTCAAAGGATAACTTGTGTAACAAATTTAATCGACGTCAACCATGAACCCTTTTTATTTAAATGACGAACCCATTCAAAGGTGAATGCATAAAGTAAGAAATAATTATTTATTTATTTATTTGACAGTTTTGAGGATTATTACACATCAGAGGACAAGAATCAGCAAACATGTTCTTTGAACAGGTCTTGGTGCACTTTTGGATATCGAGAAGCATCATCTTAGGAACATATACCATTAGGGTTTTAATATTTTTGTGGTGGGATTAGTCATCAAGATCGCTCAAAAAATACACAAGGGCCATTTTTAATAGTCAATGTTTTGGATCTCTAATCAGATCCATCATTTGGACTACATTGTGTGAGATCATGGTCACTAAGTCAAAGATATCTACAACATTTCATCCATAAATAAATGGGAATAAAGAAGTAGTCAATAGGAATTTAGTGTTTCTTTTGAGTGGTTACATCCAAAATCATCCTGAGACCTAGGATGAAAATCATATCTACATACAACACACTTATAATAGATAAATCCACACTTATATTGGTAAGTCACGTTTTGAAACATGCTTTGGATATTTTCCACCTTCATGTTTGGATGTTTTATATGGAAAAAAAGGAGGAGTGAGGGAAGACCTCATAGGAGATGCATTGAGATCACAAAAAGTTGTTCATATATTAGGAAAATTGATCTAGGTGGATATTGGTGGCCACTCACCTATTCCAACTGGCTCCTCTTGACAGTTTTTAGTTCAAGACATTCTTCTGTAATTCTTTGTAATTGTGCGTTCTACACTTAGAGGGTTTTCTAAATCATTACACAGCTTCCAGGTGGATATTGGTGGCCTCCCACCTAATCCAACTGACTTATTTTGGATGTTTTCATGTAAGTACACCTTTTTGTACTTCCAGGGCTGTTTTGGGGGCCTAAACAATGTTTTTTTGGCTTGTCATAGTCAAACTATAGACATAGTCATATTTTGATGGCATAATGTGTATTCATTGAAAATTCATTTCCAACGGGCTATCACATGCCTAAAACGGAGTTTGTATGAAAAATTTACGACCATAGGAAGTTGAGGTACAAACTTACCCATCAAGGCCCACATGACTTTTGTCGTTTTATATCCTAGGGTTAGGTTTTTGGATGTCTAGGGTTTTGGAATTCATGAGTAATGTTAAAAATGCCTCTGGAGCCTCATTGTAATCATTATGCTCATACAGATGCACGTGGAAGCCACATCTCTTCTAAGAGATAGCTACCACCATTCGAGCAAGTTATTTTCAATTCTACAACTTTACAGTTTCGACCTATTTTATTTATTCAATAGAGGTTATTGGTCACTGGATATTTGTTTTTGTTCTCCATATATCTGTGTTATTCTATTAAATCTGTTATTCATTTCATTCTTCTCATAAATACAGATCAAATATCCAATTTCAAGTATAGGATACATTGAAGAAGTTACCGTAAAAATACAAGGCTAGACATGATGAACACATAACCAACAAGTCATTCAAAGTGGGATGCAATGTTTTGTCACAACTGAATAAGGAAAGTGTACAAGGTCCTCATAATAATATCAAGGCTTTGCGGTGTGGATATTTTGATATATTGAAGAATGTAGACTCTGTCTACCCCCATACATGCACATGCATGTAGTAGTGAATTTGGAGAACCTCAATCTCTATGACCCTTCCATGTTGGATTAGGAGTAGGAGATAGTCCTGCCTTCAATAGAGGACCTAGCACAAGATGCTTAGGTAGAGTTGGAAAACGACACAGTTTTGCATAAGCGGTCCAAAACTACAAGACACGAGTAGCATGAACTTTGGTATATTAGGTTGAAAGGACAACTTCCAAGAAAATCAAATGGGTACTCTAGGGACAAGGTAAATGAAACAATTACTCACCTCATTTATTAAAGAGTTTGGGGACCAAAAACCTGTTAATAACTTGAATAGATCTACAAATATAATCACCACAAATACTGAATACACAATAGATCCACAGAGAAATATAGAATAACAATATGAAAAATCTATTTTATTAATATCAAACCCTTGAGGTAGGGAAACACCATACAATGGATACTATTATGGAAGGGATCCTCTCTTGTTCACTTGCATCTTTGAGGGGGCTTCCTCCTAATGAGCTTCAACTCCAATCACAATATTTCTCTTCATATCCCGTTACATTACATGAACCCCTTTATATAGTTCTACCATCACCTAAGAACATTCTAGAAGAGGAATCTTCTAGAAGTAGAACCTTATAAGAAGTCCTCTTACATTTATTATATCTAACTACCATAGTGGGCCTTATTTAATAATATAGTGGACCTAGTAAACCTTACATTGAATGGCCTCCACTATTACCACTATGGGCCCTCTGTGCCCCCACTACTAACTCTCTATGTACCTAACATTCCATCCCCCTTATGAAATCGTTGTCCTCAACGCTTGTTGTTCAACCATATACTAGGGTCCCATGGATAATTGTGGACCATAATGATGAAGAAGACTAGAGAACCAAGGTCCCATGTAGAAAGGAAAGCCACCATGTTGAAGTATTTCAACCGCCATTGTAAACCTGGGTGCCATGTCCAAGTGCTCATGTGAACTCCCCATGGAATATTTTGGAACCCAATAACCAACTCAAAATGATGCTCCAAAGACCGCCACCTGTCATATGGATCCAAATAAGAAGATCCATCTACATGGTGGAAAATGGTCATAGAAGAATTTGGAAGGAATAATACCACTGTAGAATATGTGTTAAAATTTTAATTAAAAAGTACCTAGGAAAGTGTTTCTCTTCCCTAGGCGCCTAAGGGGTGAGAAAGTGCCTAATGTGGGCCCTAGTCATTTAATGCAAATTAAAAGGTGACGTTATGACTCTAGTGAGGGTGAGTGAAGAGACACTCAATATCATCCACTCATCTAATCTAATCTCAGCCATCGGATTAAGAAAATCCTCACCTACCTCATGAGGTCAATTAGGGTTGTAGGGTGCACCCATTGTTGGGTTGTTCATTCATTGTTGAGAGAGAAAGAGAGAGAGAATTTTCAAGAAGCAAGAAAAAGGTTATTTCTGAGAGCTACGAAACACATTCCAAGGTAGAATACTAGCACATAAATTGAGGCAAAGGTTCATCATACACAGGAGGTCATACAATATGGATTTCAAGGTCCCTACAGTCACTTGTGTGCATAGAAATCAATATAGCAAGCAACATTTAATTATGTCCATACAGTATGGATTTTATCAGTTGATACAACCGTACTTTGGTACATATTTTGAGGAGGGATAGATAGCCATACTCAGGCTGTACCATACGGATTTCGTATAGGTCCGTACAGTCCTTTCTTGGCACATAAATTGAGACAGATTGTTGTGTGGTTTTTATGGAAAGTTTGGCATGGTTTTCAATGTGACCGTACAACCATTAATGCACCCAAATTTTTTTTGAATTTGTTGGCACAAATTTCAAGGCAACTGTTCAGCCATTTGGGGGCATGGAGATAGAGGAACAGACCTATAATTTATTGCAGAAAATTCTAGAAAGAGTTTTGAGGAGTTTGGCTCATTTTCCTATGTGAACACTTGGCACAGTTATTGAGATAAGTTTGTCATTAAATTTCTAAAGATGAACATGATGTAATAGAATTTCTATGAAGCTCCTAAATAATAAAAATCTCGCTCTCTCACTGGTTTTCCCCTTGTGGTTTTTTCCAGGGTCACTGTTAGACCGAAAATCTCTGTGTCAATATTTTTTGTGTTTTATATGTCACTGATATTTTATTTTTGCGTTATAGACGAAGTCTCGAATCCTCATGTTTCAGTTCTGAAATTATTTTTTTGTTGAATTTTATTTTCTGTTATAAAACTGGGTTTGGGCATTAAACATTGGCTAAAAAATCAGCGAGACTAAAACTGGGTCCAAAGGGAGGAAACAAGCCCAAGGTTGAAGAGAAGAAAGACATGAGCAAAGTCAAGTGCTTTGCATGCCATAAGTTTGGGCACTATGCAGGTCAGTGTCCTAACAAGAAGAAGAAACAAATAGCAGCTTCAACAATCGTGGAAGAGATTTCCACCAAGTTTGACAAGGAGTTTTCCTTGTTTGTGTGTTTATCCACAAGGACCACTCATTCATATACTTGGTATATTGACAGTGGTGCCTCTCGAGGGGTTCGTGAGGTAGTGCTTGGAGATGACCGGGAGGTCAAGGTAGTTAGTTGTGGGACCATTTCATTTTAGAGGGATTATTTGCCTCCCATGTATTTGACAAAGGTTCTATCTGTTCCAGACTTGAAGAAGAACTTAGTGTTAGTTTTTGTTATTGAGGAGAGGGGCTATGAGGTCTTGTTCCATGATGGGCAGGTGCTCCTTTACCCAAAGGGGTCTAGTATCACTTCGGCCAAAGTGATTGGGACTAAACATGAGAAGTTGTACAAGCTTATGTTCCATCCTGTGAGAGCATTGATTCATACTACCAGCAACAAAAATGACCTATGTGAGCTATGGCACAAAAGGATGTGTAATAACCGTATTGATTTAAGTCTAATAATTCCGTAAACTGAAACAATAAATTCTACTTGATTGCAGATAACTCAGTATTTTCCTTTAATTCAGCACATATGCATGTTAAATTTATCAATGAACAATAATTTCATAACAGAATAAAATTTGACTAACAGAATAATACAAATTTACCTCTTCCTGATGCTAATTTATCCGTTGACCCGATTGTCTAGCCCACTGCTTTGTTGCTGCCTAATGCACCGACCGACTTTGCCCAAATCGAGTTTCCACCCTGCCAACTAGGACAACTTCCTAGCTCCAGGATACCATATGGATATCCTGGCCCCCATGCCCAAAACCCCCAGCAAACTGGTGCCCCCTGTACTAACCCTTCCCCACTACATAACTCAAACTCCCCTGCGCAAATCCAAGAGAACCCTCTCCCAAAAATCCAAGTAGAATGATGATCCCCTTCTTTCGTAAACCTCCTCCGCTCATATCCTCCTTCAYTGCCCTTTCTCCTCATTTATTTCCTTACCTACACATTTATTAACTTATCCCATTATTAATTATTTATCCTATTATTAATGCTCATTATCCTTATTTATTAATGCTTCTTATCCCCTAGTATACATAGATCATTTAATTAAACAATATAATTTATTAACCCTCTTAAATTTATTACCCTGTTCATTCAATGCGATAAGTAATTAATTAATTAATTAATCAATCAAAATTATAACCATTAATTAATTAATTAATATTTAATTAATATCATTATACCAATCTGTGTTTAGTTAATAACATGTTAGGAAAAATTAATTACATAATAAATTTTTACTTAATAATCCCTAAGCATATATTCAACTAGGGTTGTTACATACACCCACCCTTCAGAAAACTTCGTCCTAAAGTTAAGGTATCTTATGGTCAAAGGAAAAGAAACATGGTTCACACATTCATAACAATTAACCGACATTAACAGTAAGTAAGTCAAGAAAACTCATACATACTAGTGTATATGTACAAGAAATGCATGTGTAGCTAGTACATACATGTATCGTGCTTGTACTAATAATCAAAACTATCATCCTTTAGTAATTTATGTATGCATCCAATCCAGTCAGCAAGACTAGTCTTTTATAAAAGACAAAAAACCAATCAATTGTTTGAGAAATCCTTTAATTTCTATTATCCAGTTCAACAATTTTATTTAAACAACTATGGTTTAGTTACGTAGTAATGAATATTCATATATACACATTTCTCTTTTTTTTTTTGAAGGGAAAACATTAAATTTCACCACAAGATAGATATCCATACCTTCTCAACTATTACTACTCATCCTTCCTCCCTAACCTACTTCCATCTCCATTCATATCCTTCCTCTGCTAGAATATCTTGGAGCATCAACTATATTGACCTAACTCCAAATAGAACCTGTAAGCGGAAGTGTCGCTATCTCAACCAAGCTTCCCTAGCAGGCATTTGACAGTCATCATGACACGTCTTGGGGAGCGTGAACTACCACTGTCCTCCCATGACTTCAGGTTTCGAAGGATACACAGTGGGAAATGCCTCAACCCCTCCTAATCATAACTAGGGTCCACACCCTACAATGGAATATATAGTGGCACCGTGTTGCTAGGGGTTTTGTCATCATTTATTCGGTTTTGGGCAGTGTCATCACCTGAAATCATGCACTGGTCCACATATCATAGCAATGCATCCAAACCAATACAATTTCACATACAATATTCATACCATAATGTTTCTTGGCTAGTGGTCATAATATCCACTTTCATCATATTTATCCTTTGGCTATTTCATAGCCCATAACCTCCAGATTAGTATGTAACACAAACTCATACATTTCTATGCATTATCATCATGTAATTGCATACTATCATCATTTCAATTTGGTATCCCTGTACTGATAAATTAACATCAAATATTTCTAGTTAGAAATAGATCTCATAATATCCCATAACTCAATTTCGACAACCATTCATAAGATTATCATTTACCCAAAATAGATTGTATCATATCCAACATCATTCTAATAGTATTTTAAACATTCATAAAATTCTTCATTCTCACAATATGTCACAACATATACATCATCAAAAATAACATTTAAACATTCATAAAATTTACATTCACGTAGTAGATCGCATCATATACATCATCATCAATAACATTTAAACATTCATAAAAGTTCATAAATTTTAAAGTTTAAGTGTATCACTTAATAGTTTCACTGTGACTACAAAATAAAGTATATAGGCCTCATGTAATCCTGGCTGTCTAAGTCAAAAGGTGGTGTTACATACACCCAACCTTCGAGAAACATGTTCTTGAGGTGGTCAAAAAAGTGAGGGATAGTCTCGCCGTAGTGTCTCGACGTCTTCCCAAGTAGCATATCCTGGACTATACTTGTCCCACTGGACCTTAACTTGGTCTACCAGAGGGTTCCTGAGTTGTCGAACTCTATGGTCCAATATGCATAATGGTTCTACCGTGAGAGTTCCCACATCCGATACCTGCAATTCCTTCCAAGTTAGTTTATGTGATTCATCAGCAACATAATGACGTAAAACAGATACATGAAATACATTATGAGTTTTATGCAAGTGGGGTGGTAGTACGAGACGATAGGCAATGGGTCCAATTTTCTCTTGGATTCTGAATGGTCCTATAAATTGAGGTGACAACTTTGTCCCCTTACTAAACCATATGGTACTCTTATTAGGCCTGATATGAATGAAAACCTGGACTCCCACTTCATAACTACGGTCGGTCCTGTGTGCATCTGCATAACTTTTCTGCCTATCCTGTGCTTCCTTTAGTCTTTGCCTAATCTAAATCACTTGTTCCTCCATCTCTTGAATCAATTCTGGCCCAACTGTTACTCAATCTTCTAGTCTATCCCAACTCAATGGCGTTCTGCATGGCCTCCCATACAAACCTTCATAGGGTGGCATTTTGATGGATCTATGGAAACTGTTATTGTAAGAAAACTCTACCAAAGGTAGGTACTTCTCCCACTGGGTTTGATTATCCATTACATACATCATAAGCATGTCTTCCATGACTTGATTTAGTCTCTCCATTTTCCCATCTGTTTCAGGATGATAAGTTGTGCTTAAGTTCAACTGAGTCCCCAACGCTAACTGTAAACATGTCCAAAACCTAGAAGTGAATCTGGAGTCCCTATCGTAAATGATTTTCTTAGTTATCCCGTGCAAACGGATAACCTCGCTTACAAACACACGTGCCACATCAGTGACATTGTAAGTGTCTCTAAATGGAATAAAATGAGCACTCTTGGTTAACTTATCCACTATCACAAGAATGGCATTGTGTCTATGGGATGTGAGCGGCAACCCCACAACAAAATCCATAGAAATGACTTCCCATTTGGACATAGTAACATCATGTGGTTGTAGGAGGCCTGTCGGGTGATGGTGGTCGACTTTCACTTGTTGACATTCTAGGCACTTTTCAATGAAATGGACTACATCACGCTTCATGCCTACCCAGAAGAAGAGTTTCCTCATATCTGTCTGCATCTTCTTCACACCTGGATGTGCACAATAAAGTGCTCTATGGGCTTCCTTCAGTATGATTCTTTGAATATCCCCATTCTCAGGGATGTACATCCTTCCTTGATATCTTAACAGTCTGTTTGTTTCCAAACTATATCCTTCATACTTTGGATCTAACTGCCTCCCACTTTGGAGGTTTGAAGTAACCTTTAAATACCATTTGTCTCCTTGGAGTTGTGTCAACACATGTTCTCTCAGATTGACCTTTAAGGTTACCAAAGAGAAGATACGTGGTGTCCTACTCAAGGCATCTGCGACCACATTTTCCTTTCCCTTGATGTATGAAATACCAAAATCGTACTCACTCATAAACTCACTCCATCGCCTTTGCCTGGCATTCATATCTCTTTGAGTGAAGAGATGTTTTAAACTTTGATGGTCCATTTTGTGCTCAAAGTTTCACCCCACAAGATAGTGCCTCCAAATTTTCAGAGCTAGCATTACAGTTGCCAACTCTAAATCATGAGTCGCGTATAGCTCCTCATGTTTCTTCAACTTCCTTGATGCATAAGCTATCACTCCTCCATCCTGCATTAGCATGGCCCCCAACCCTTGCTTCAAGGCATCCGTGTAGATTGTGAGGTCCTTTTCCATATCCGACACTCGTAGAATTGGCGCACTGGTTAGTAACCTCTTAAGCTCAATGAATGCACTATCACATTCTTATGTCCATTCATAATTGACCCCCTTGCGTTGAAAAGTGGTGATGGGTTTCACTATTTTTGAGAATCCTTCCACAAATCTCTGGTAATAACCTGCTAGCCCCATGAAGCTTCTCACCTCATGGGCATTTTTCGGCACTGGCCATTCCATAATGGCCTTTACTTTTTCTAGGTCCACAGAGATTCCTTTTCCAGAAATGATATGACGTAAATAGTAAATCTCTTTCTGGAAGAAGGAAAACTTCGACATCTTCCCATAAAATTTGTTCTCTCTAAGGCAGGACAACACTATTCGCAAGTGTTCCTCATGTTCTCTTTCATTCTTGGAATAGATGAGGATGTCATCTAGAAAGACTTGTACAAATCGATCTAAGTAATTTCGGAATACGCCATTCATGAGGCTCATGAATACTGCTAGTGCATTGGTCAATCCAAAAGGTAATATGAAAAATTCGTAATGTCCAAAACGAGTTCGAAAGGCAGTTTTTGGGATATCACCTTCCTTAATCCTTAACTGATGATACCCTGATTGAAAATCAATATTTGAGAATACCGCTGCTCCTTTCATCTGATCGAAGAGGTCATCTATTCACGGCATTGGGTACCTATTTTTCAATGTAGCACGATTCAAGTCCCTGTAGTCTATACACAGTCGTAAGGATCCATCCTTCTTATTTACAAAAATTACTAGTGTGCCCCAAGGTGAGACACTGGGCCTTATTAGCCCTAAATCCAGTAAATCTTTCAACTGCATTTGCAATTCACAAAGTTTCAGCGTTGTCATCTGATACAGACTCTTGGAGATTGGTTCTGCACCAGGTTTTAGCTCAATAGTAAAATCAATCTCCCTCTCAGGAGATAACCCTGTTAACTCGTTAGGAAAAACATCTTTAAATTTTGAAAATACCAGGTACTGATCCAATGAGGGTCCCTTCCTTTCATTCACTGCTTCCACTACATAAATTCGACACCCTTGCCTCAAGCATCTCTTAACCTTCATAGTTGATATAAAGCGTAACGACACTTTTCTCTGTACACCCTGGATCTATACCGGTCTTCCTTCGTCGTCGACACAAAGCACCCTCTTTGTGAAACAATCTACCAAAGCTCGGTGAGCTACTAACCAATCCATTGCAATGATTAGGTCATATGCTCTGAGAGAAGTGACATATACCTTCAACCTGGTAGTACAAACTCCTAGGTCTACTATACAATTATCAACACTAGGTCCTACCGCTTGCTTTTCCCCCAAAGCCATCTCGACTTGTTTAAAGTCATCGTGCTCGTAGGTTGCCAACCCACTCTTTTGTAATGGAGATGGTGAAATGAAACTATTTTTCGCACGAGAATCAAACAGAATCTTAACAGTGGTATGATTTAGCATACCTGATGACTCCACCACCGCGGATTGATGTTCGTCTTGGCGATTATTAACCGCTGCGTAAATCTGGTGGCTGCAACTTGATCTCCCGATCAATGCCTTTCCTTCTCTATGCACGAACCCTAGTTGTAACTCTGGGAAATCACGCTGGTAATGGAGTCCTCTGCACCCCCAACAGGTAACACGATATTGAACCTGTGCACTGTTATGTGACTATCTCTGAAATGAGTTCCTTCCCCTAGAACCCCTACCCCTACTAGTTGTTCCCTGAGATAGTCGTGGACCTGTATCCATTGTTGGTGATGAACAAGATGCTTCACTCATTTCCATTGAAATCCATGCAGCTACTGTCCTTGGCGTGACTCTGTTACCGTATGGAGGTGGCCTTGAGCCCCCTCTCCTAGGAAATGTCCTCGGGGTCTTTCCTACGAATCCAGGATGATGCGGAAATGTCAGTCTTGTACCCTTGGTTAAGTTCATGCGTTCCTCCGCATAACACGCTATTTCCACCGCATTCGCTACTGAATATGGTTTCCAAATCCGCACCGTAGCTCTTATCTTAGGGTTCCATCCATAGATGAAGCACTCTTCCTGTCGTTGGTCATTATCCATATACGAAACATATTTGACTAGTTCCATAAATCTGATCTCATGTTCTTCTACAATTATGTTTCCCTGTACTTAGGCATGAAATGCCCCTACCTGTTGTTCCTCATAGTATGCTGGTAGATATTTCCTTCGGAACCTCTCCTCGAAAAGTTCCCAAGATACTGTGTCTAGGGTAAGGTGCAGTTGTCTTTCCAAGTTTCCCCACCAGTTGAAGGCATTGTCTCTTAACTGAAAAATTGTGATCTTTTCCTTTGATTTGGATGCATAGTCCCTTAAGGCAAAACACCTTGTCATGCCTTCCAACCATGCTTCCGCGCATTCAATGGTGCGACCCCCGGTAAACTCCAGAAGTTTGATCTTCTGCAATTCTTGTGTGATGTCTTCAGGTGGAGGTCCTCCCCCTGAATCCCTTGATGCTTCTGGATTACTTGTTCCAGATGGTGGGGGTTCCACTTCAGTCCCTACTGGTTGTCGCCCCTTCAAAGTCTCATTAATGGCTTCCAATGAGCGCAGTATGAGAGCTAGTTCGAACGATGGTGGTGGTAGCGCTGGTGGTGTTGGCCGTGCTTGCGACGACACTCCCCTGCCTCGACTCCCTCGAGTCCTGACCATCATGTATGCTTTAACCTGCATCAACCAAAGTTGTTAGGATGAGTTCAAGGACGTTTCAAATTGGTGCTACTCAAACTAGAAACAGGCTTAGGCGTAAGTTTTATTTACTTGTATGTAAACATACATTACTCCTTTAGGGGATTGGCTAGGTTAGGATTAGGATTAATCATCTAAGCTTGATTTTTTTTCCCCTATATAAAAAAAAACTATTCGTTCCCTTTCCCTGTAGCTACGCTAGCCTTGCGCCATACTCACCAATTCCTATGCTTACTCTCCTAGTGCATATGCCACGTCCTTCCCACTTGTTTTAGTCTAAGTCCTTCTAACTTTTTGCTTATAACTAAATATTCTCTGATGCTTGACCCTTGAGATTTTCCCTGGTGCCTAGTGTTGGTGTCATTGAATGTTGCATTGATATTTAGTGTTGACTTTGACTGGTGGACTGGAGTGGAGGGACTTGGCGCTTGGCTCAATGAGTTGTGTGTACGGTCTCGTGATCCTGACGCTTGGACAATCGAAGTTTACACTTTGGGATACTAAGATCATCAACGCTAAATAAGACTTTACCTTGATTTCCAGTGCATTCACTATTTATGATTCAACTCAGTTAGCTAGCTCCAGATCAATAGGTCAGGTAATAAGCCAGTTAGTCTTAATCTTCATACTGTATCTTCCTAATAATAATACCACTCTAATTCCTACAGTGTTACCATTAATCTAATTAAATATAAGAATTTATTTGTAAATACTTATGAGGGTGTGTTGGTGTTAGTGTTTTTTTTAAGGCTTGGGCTTGGTGGGTGGTCGCGGGTTCAAAACCCATAGACTCCCCCAAATTTTAATCTCTCCAAAATAATTTTTATTAGTATCCTAATGTTATGTTTAAATATTATTAAATATGTTAATGTTAATAAGACATTAATTACTTAATTACTATTATTAATTATTATTATTAATTACTTTGGATAAAATTAAATTTAGAAAGTAAAGTACTTAATTTCTATGCAAAAAAAAAATTGCTTTGACATTCAACGAGATTAGAAATTTAATTTAATTATTAAAATTAAGATTTAAAATTAAAATTAATTATTCAAAACGTAATTAAAGTAATTTAAAATAAAGTCAAATAAATAAAAAGAATAAAATAAACATAAAATAAATAATATATAAAAAAAAATATCTATAGTCCAGCAGTGGTTCCTCGCATGAGGCCCACGTGCCCCCTCCTCCCCGACGCTCATACCATAACCCTAATATCCTTTATCTTATCTCTTCAAACCCTACCCTCTCTTCCATTTCATTTCATTTTATTTTTTTTGTCAGAAGCTCAGGGTGAAGGATGAAGCCGGCCATGGCGATCTCTCTGCTCCTACCTGGTTCTCGCGCTGAGTTCATGTGCGTAGTACATGGCTTGGTGCGCTAGGCTGTGGTTTTTTCTTGTAATCGGGTTTTGAGAGTGATAGGTCCTTTTGCGCAATTTTCTTTGTTTTTGTTTCTCTCAAGCCATAAGTTCCATATGATGAAAAAGGAGTGCATCTCCAGATGGAACCTAGGTGTTTTTAGGGTTCAGGGACCCTTTTGTTTTTGTTTTTACCTTTTAGTTATTTTCTGCACTATCTAGGAGTTGGGCTTGCGCCTCTGTAACAACCCAATCGACTACAAAAAAAATTATTCTGATTGACTAAGATTTAGTCCAAAATCGCCTGGGGCCAATCCTCTAGACCTCACTGCTGTTGGTGGGCATTGATTTTTTTTTTATATAAATAATTGTTTTTTTTGGGCTCTAGGGTTTGCATATTGTGTAGACTTGGCGTTTTTTTTTTTTTTCTTATGTTGTATTATATATCTTTTTTTTTTAATAGGAATCTCTTCGTCGACTACTACAGTGGTAGCAGCGCCATCACCCTCTATGAATCGAACGATCTTCAGCTTCAAAACATTGGAAGCATTTTTGGGCCTTTTTATTGGAATTGGCCTCGAAATGGAGAAAGGAGAGCCGCGAATTCCAGAATATGGGGTGAAAATTCCACTGTGCAGATGAAATACTGAAGAAGAAAGCAGAGAAAAAGGGCTCTTCTTTAGATTTAGAGTAGTCATCGTTGCAGTCGCCATGGCTTCCATCGAGATCTAAAATGGAGGGAAGCGTAAAAATGGTTCAGACCTTTAAATTTTTTTTAATAATTTTATTTTTGGTTTGCAGTTTATTAATAAATAAAAATTTCCAGTGCGTGGCTCCTCCCCGTGGGTTCCTCCTCCCAGTGAATTGATGCGTTTATACTCCACGTCTAGGCCAACCCCCAGGTCGAGAAGTTGGTCAGTTTTATTGGGTTGCGTTAGGGTTTATTTATTTATTTTTAATTTGTTGTTTATTACATAAAAAAAATATTTGTTTGTTTTTGTAGCGCACGCTCCTTGGCCATGGTTGGGCGCTGGTGTGTTTGTGGCATGGCGTTGGGCATTTGGCTTGCATGTTTGTGTTTATTTCTTTTCCTCTGGGACTCGAGCTTCCTTCTAATAAATTGACGCATCAATCAAGTCACCGGATGTTTGGCTATGAAAATTGGTATTTTAATTTGCCAATGCTTGTTAGCTCTACCTTTTCTACTCTGCTATTCACGACGTAGTTTCTACCAGGTTGCTAGAAAGTGTTTATTACACTAACAAAATTTACGTGCATAGCATAATATCTCCCTCAGTTGTTGCTGAGCTTAAAAGGAAGACGTGAAAAATCGCCAATTTCACCAATCCAAGTGAGAAAGGCGTTTGGTGGAATGATGATAACAACTGGCTACTCTAATTTTTAAGACAGTGTAAGAAAAATTCGAGAGAAAAGAAGAATGACGACTCAGAAATTACATTGGACTTCGTTAAAGATTCCAAATACCCTACATGAAAGCTTTATGCCATAGACCTGGTTGCAAAGAAGAAAACCAATGTAAACAACGACTTCTGTAGAGATATCAAAATCATCAATCATAGCATTACCAACGATTAGGTGAGTATATAACCTTTATCTCTCTTTAGGTGATGGATTTTATCGGATATTATTATGTTTGAGGAACCATATATTTGTCTCGTGAAACATGAAGAATTAGAGTATGATAAAGAAGATGAATTAGTCGTTGTGTAGGATGTGTGGATTCAACTTTTGATTTGATAAAGCTGTGTAGGGTGTGTGGCTTCAACTTTCGATGTGGTTAAATAAATGTTTTTAATAGATTCATTGTGCACAAATGAAACCTTGTAGGATCCTGCCCCTCGACGGCTTATGGAATTGGTGCATAAATATGTGGTATATATTAAAATAGTTTAAATGTATAAGTATATATCTATATATATATATATATATATATTACTCTGTTTATATGCACATATTTTGTTTTTTACAGTTTAAATAAATGTCTTTTACATATGCCCATTTATATGCCTATAATGTCATCTAGCCTATGAAGCATATATATATTGATTTGCATATAATAGATATTAGTGAGTTTGGCTTGTAGGAGGTTGAGCTGGAGCTAGAGCTTGGCCCTTCAGGCCCAGATTTCAAACAAATAGCTCTGATACCATGTGTAATAACCATATTGATTTAAGTCTAATAATTCCATAAACTGAAACAGTAACTTCTACTTGATTGCAGAAAACTCAGTATTTTCTTTTAATTCAGCACATACGCATGTTAAATTTATCAATGAACAATAATTTCATAACAGAATAAAATTTAACTAACAGAATAATACAAATTTACCTCTTCCTTATGCTAATTTCTCAGTTGACCCGGTTGTCCAGCCCGCTTCTTTATTGCTACCTAATGCGCCAACCAACTCTGCCCAAACCGAGTTTCCACCCTGGCAACTAGGACAACTTCCTAGCTCCAAGATACCATATGGATATCCTGCCCCCCATGCCCAAAACCCCCAGCAAACCGGTGCCCCCTATACTAACCCTTCCCAACTACAGAACTCAAACTCCCCTGTGCAAATCCAAAAGAACCCTCTCCCAAAAATCCAAGTAGAATGATGATCCCCTTCTTTCGTAAACCTCCTCCGCTCATATCCTCCTTCACAACCCTTTCTCCTCATTTATTTCCTTACCTACACATTTATTAACTTATCCAATTATTAACGCTTTATCCTATTATTAATGCTTCTTATCCTTATTTATTAATGCTTCTTATCCCCTAGTATACGTAGATCATTTAATTAAACAATATAATTTATTAACCCTCTTAAATTTATTACCCTGTTCATTCAATGTGATAGGTAATTAATTAATTAATTAATCAAAATTATAACCATTAATTAATTAATTAATATTTAATTAATATCATTATACCAATATGTGTTTAGTTAATAACATGTTAGGAAAAATTAATTACCTAATAAATTTTTACTTAATAATCCCTAAGCATATATTCAACTAGGGTTGTTACAGGATGACACATTTGCACCATGGGGCTTTGAGGGTTTTGAGGGATATGGTGACAGGAGTTCCAAATTTCAGTTCAGAGAACCATGAGTTGTGCAAGGGGTGTCCCTTGGGAAAGTACACCAAGACTTATTTTTTGAGCAGTGACAATAGAGAAGTAGAGATTCTTGATCTTATACATTCAGATGTATGTGGCCTGATGTCTTCAGAATCATTGACTGGTTTCCTATACTGTGTTGTATTCATTGATGACTTCTCACGAAAGTCTTGGATTTTATTCATGAAGACCAAAGGACATGTATTCAGTTGGTTCCAATAGTTCAAAGCTCTTCTGGAGAACCAGATAGGAAAGAAAATTAAGGTCCCGAGATCAGACAATGTGGGTGAGTATACCTCCAAGGAGTTCATGGACTTCTATGCACGAGAGGGCATCATGAGACAATTGATTGTTCCTTACAACCCATAGCATAATGGGGTTGTAGAGAGGAAGAACAGGGCCATTGTTGGGGCTGTGAGAGCCATGCTACATGATCAGGGGTTGCCACTATTTCTATGGGATGAGGCATGCTACACTGCAGTTTATATCCAGAACAAGAGTCCTCACAAGGCTGTGGGGAGCATGACTCTTGAGGAGGATTTTTCTGGGAAGAAGCCTGAGGTGGAGCACCTTCATATTTTTAGGTGCATCACTTATTCATATGTGCCTTCTGAGAAGAGGACAAATATTGATCCCATGACAAAGAGAGGGATGTGTGTGGGGTACAGTGACACCTCAAAGGATTTCTGTATATACCTTCCTTCCTCGAGGAAGACTGTCTTGAGGAGGGATGTCAAATTTGAGGAGGATGGAGCCTTTAGGGAGTCGATAGGGATAGAGAAGGGTGGGAAGTCTTCACCTCAGATTCAAGTGAGTTTGTAGAAGACTACAATGACACAGAGTTCGGGGTCACCAGTTTCAGGGTCGATAGGTTGACAGGTGACAGGGCCACAGGATTCAGGTTCACAAGCTACTGGTCCACGGGGTTCAGGATCGAGTACTCCAGAGTCTACTTGGGGATCATTGTCTTCAGGAGACAGGGTTGAGCAGGGAGAGTCCCCTCTACATGACACTACTTCAGAGAGGAGGAATCCAAAGTGGCTTCAGGATACTTTGAGGGAGGCACAAGGTTCGGTGGGGAATCCCAGATAAGGAGTGAGGGAGAGTAAACCTCTCAAGAGGTTTTGTAGTTACATTGCGATGGTGAGCACTATTTGGGAGTCTGAGCCTTCCACTTTTGAGGAGGCTACTGGTATATAGGTTTGGAGAGATTCCATGATGGAAGAGTACAATTCCATCATGAAGAATGATTTCAGGGATGTTGTTCATAGACCTTAGGGGAAGCATGTTGCAGATGGCAGCCTTGAGAAGTACAAAGATTGCTTTATGTCTCAGGAGTTTTCATAGGTTGAGGGAGTCGACCATGATAGGACCATTGCACCAGTTGCTAGATATACTTTGTGTTAGCACTCTGTAATTTTCCCAAGGCTGTGAGGCAATCACAGAGCCAACATCAAAACCACTTCGTGTCTTGGATCTAGCCCTCCAAGACTCAGAGAGGGATCTCTCTGTCTGATATAGATTTGTTTGAAGAGGTATTAGGCTAGTTATGAAGAACATGGGTTGGGGTTTTTAAATGGTTGATTTGGAAAAGCAAGGAGGGCCATTGGGCAAATGGGGTCTGTGCTTTAAACAAGGTGATTCACTCTCAGATTTGGACAAAGTTCTTTCACAGGGAAAGGTAGTGGAAATATTGGATCGAATTAAGTATGGATGGCGTTGATTTGAGGAAGAAATAGGTGAGGTAAAAGCCAGGCACAGGAGCAGCTAAGAATTCCTGAACTAAGCTTTAGTAGAAAACATAAAGATCATAAAAATCTCAGAGGTAGAGTATCTGCTGATAAATTATGCTTCTATTACTTTCCTTCTGATAATAAGAACTAAGAACAAACATAATGATCACAAGAAAAACATTAAATAGATAAAAACACCACCAATCTCACCACACAGGAATCCTGTAAAAGAAAACATGCTCATTGCTGATTGATCATCTAAATATTACAAAAAATATTCTCTAGTCATACACAGCCCATGCACCAGGAACCTCTCAGGTCGAACCATTTTACATTAAACTCATATGAATAAATAGGATAGATCATCTCAATAAGTTTGAGAAGTTGGTGTAACCGCCTCGACCAAAAATAGCCACCACTCCCACAAAATTTGGAGTTTTCTGCCATGAAAGACGGACCGGTTTTGTGCAAAAAAGGGGTCCAAACATATGTTCTTTTATATTGAATTATGACACCTAGGAGAAAACTGAAAGTGGTTATTGTATATGGGCATGTTCTGGACAAAAACCTCCTTCAGTTTCGCCAAATTCATCCCCAGTTGGCCGTAACATCTCCTGCAAGATCGGGACTGTAACGGAAATTGAGAATCTGCAAAAATGGGCCTCGAAGATGGCTTCGATTCTCTCTGCTCGTGGCTCTGTTGCAAAAAATGAAAGAGGTTTTTGTTCTTCAGCCCATGCTGAGAACAAAATTATCTCTGATTTTTAAAATACGTCTCCGTTTTCCCAGAAATCGATCTGAAAGAGGACATGGTAAAACAGGCAAAAATGGCAAGAAAAGGAAAAAATGGTTTTTTTCATGAAACGTAAAAATCCGTCCCCCCCCCTCGTTAAATTCCGGACAGTGAGGGGGGGTCCGGAATTTTTATGGGCCGTGGATTGTTTTTGATGTGACACATGATTAAATGGATTAGCAAGAGGTTTAATGAGGATTCCGAACCCCCCCTCTCGTTAAAGCTCGGAAGGTGAGGGGGGTCCGGAAAGTTTATGGAGCGTTGATTTATTTGCATGGTAAGTGGATGGGGGCACGTTGAGGTTTGAGGGAGTAGGATTTTTGGTTGGAGTGGAGGGTGACATAGGGGTGAGGTCTGAGGGGGGTGAGTGGAGTGTTGAGTGGAGTGTGACGTGAGGGGGAAGGTGTGAGTGGGGTAGGGTAGACTTAGGTTAGTTTTGTTTTTTTAAATTTTGTTTTGTTTTTAATATTATTTTATGTTATTACATGTTTGTTTGTTTTTTTAATTTTAGTATTTTGTAATTTATGTTTTATTATATTTATTTTAATGTTTTAATATATATATGTTTTATAATGTTTTAATTTTAATTTGTTTTATTGCTTTTTATGATATATTTTATTAATTTGTTTTTTATTATTTTTGTTTAAATATTTAATATGTTTTTATATTGTTTTGGTATTTTATGTTTGATTTTTATATGTTTTTGTTTTTTAATTTTATTTATTTTTTGTTTGTTTTAAATTGTTTTTAATATTTTTATTTAATCCAAAAACTAACTTAGTTGCTAACTTAGATTTTTAACTTAATTAATAATTAATCAATTATTTAACTAGTTGTTTATTAATTAATTTAACCTATACTAACTATACTCACATTATTAGTTAATTTAACTACCTTTATTGTTATTTTGTTCATCCTAAGTCTTGTTTATTCATGGATGGGTGGCGGGAAAAGTAGTCAATGGGGCCACAAGACAAGGGAGTGAGGGCACAGTTTGTATGAGGGATATTGCAGGATGATGGGGGATCGAGTGAAAATAATGGAGGGATGAAACAGGATCAACCGAGCCATACTTCGTCATCACGGGAGAAACGCCAAATCAACAGTCGAAGAATTGATTCCCCTATAATTATAGGACCCCAACATAGGCTCCACCTGGGGATGGCAGCTTCTTTTAGGAGGTGTCAAGAACCACAGAATTCTGAACATGCAGACCAGAGATTTATCCATTGGGATGATCCCAAATTCTTATTCTGTAACCTGTACCTGTTTTGATCTTGCAACTGAAACCAAATTAAGCTAAACACTGCTGAAAAAGAGATGCTTGGAATGCTGAGCTTATTCATTTTTTCCTACCTACCCTACTGCAATCATTGCTCAACTAGGTAATGAAAAAATGCCAATGGAGCCAATCCAGTAGTTTTTGAGACCAGAAGACTGTTTGATTGCTTGTTAGCACAGTGAACAACGCAGCTTGAACTTTTGCCCATCAACTCAAAACTGTAAAATGTAAAGGCCACTGCCCAAAACATGATTGATCTTTATCATAGAGACCTCGACAATCTCGAAAAACAAAAGTAATGTCAGAGAAAGATTGAGGCTCCACAGTGAGAAAATTCTCCATATAAGTATCTACAGGATCAAGGTAGGAATGGCATGTTCCTTGATTCTTGGATGGCAGCTCTGGCACTGTATCTACGTTATTTTCATCCTTATGCATTTCCGGACATGGATGTAGCTTTCCTGATGGGTTTTGAACTGATGCTTCTGCTGAACACACCCCTGTAATTGACTGTCTAATCATATCCCTATCATAACAAATTTTTATCTCATGACTGGTGAATGAAGAATGATTTTGACCACACAGGCCATCCAACCGATCAGCTATTGGATCCTGAAAAGACTGACCAGATTGTTGTATTGATTTAAATGATACTTCTTGACCTTTTATGTATTTATCCTTCAACACTTATCCAAGAGTCTCCTTCAAAATTTGAAATGAATTAAAGCACAATGGTCCAGAGTTATTTTGGATTAACTCAGAATTTGCCTCAGGCTTTAATCTTTCATCAATAATTTGGAAATCAATGTAGGTCATGGGTTGCGATTCTGGGTTTAGAACAGCCTATGTATCCTTAATGGTATCATCAATTGATTGGTCAGAGGAATTTTTGTCTTCACTATTTACAACTGGCCTAGAGTTTCTTTTCAGAAATTGAAAAGATGAGAAACACAAGGGCAAAGTGTCTTCACTTACTCTGAGATTTTTTGTTTCTTCCCCATCGTTGTCATGACTGCTATGCACGGGATGATTGTCACATCTGAACTGTAAATGATATCCTTCCTACCAATGACATGCTGTTGATTTCTCTGAACAGTCAACCTCTGTTTCAGCTTCATGATCATCATCATACTGATCCCACTTGGGTGGACAATCCAAGTAAAGAATGTCGTCAAACATGCACATCATATCAGCTGGTTGTTCCTCTACAATTTGAGATGGAGCTTCATCTTTGATTGTTCTATCAATTGAATACATGAACGAATCATTATTCAAACCATGGTACCCAGGATGAGCAGAAAAATGTTTGGGGACTGTGACCGTGTCTTTTTCTGAAATCAATGGAACATGATGTTTTTGGACAACAAGCTCCTCTTTTATGTTAATCTTCTGCATCAACTTTTCCATGGCACTGGCCAAAATCTGTAGTTTAGCTTCTAATGACTTCAGTTGCTCCATTTATTTATTCTTTAACTTTGACCTCTTGATCAGCAAGTTGGCCTCCACATCAACTACAATGTTCTGCATTTCTTCAAGGCTTGCAGTGTTCCTTTCTCTTAATTGGAATGCCATTTCAGGGTCAAAAGCTTCTGGGAAATGCAATTTAGCCAAACCAGGAGGTGGCCTTATATCAGTAGGTATTGCATGATGCACCTCATTGAATCTGGCTGAAAACTGATGTACTATCTCCCCTGGCTTTCTTTTCAAGTGGTCATACTCTTCTAGGAGGAGGAAAACATTTCCCATGACCGCCCACCTATCCAAGAAAACTTGCATGAACTGCTGAAAATTTCTGATGCTTGCAACTGGAAGGTTCTTAAACCAATATTTAACTTTACCTCCTAGAGACGGGGAAAACATTCTGAGGCAGACATCATCATCTTCAACCTCATAAAGGTCAAGGAAATCCTCAAGGTTTTGAATATGTTTTTTAGCAGTGATCTTCCCATTTTCTCCATCAAACCTAGGCAAATTATTGATGTAATTGACAGGGAGGTCATGGAGAATGGGAGGAAAATCTAGAGGCTGATATCGGTCTGGGACTTTTGCAAGCACAGGAGATGAAGCAAGGGGCTTACAACCATCCAGAGGTTTGGCAAGAGTAGGAGATAAAGCATGAGGCTTATGTCTCACTAGGGTTTCTACAGGTGCATCTGAGATGTGCACAGGTGTATGGCCATGTACATAATCTACAATTGCGGATATGATCTCTTGAGACTCATCAATTGACTGTTGGTCATAGTAATTTTCAACAATAAACTTCTGATCTAGCTTAGAAAAAGACACAACATAATTGCAGATAAAACCAAAGATGTCTTGAATGCAATTTGAGCTTGAGTACCTGGTGTTTCTAGGATGCTTGGCCATGCTTTGGGTTCTTCCTTCAGTGGAGTCTTTGAGTTGGCATTGTCTGGAGCTGATTGGAGTCGCCAGGTGAATGATTTCATCCTTTCTGGTGTCTGGTCACTTTCCACCATCAGTGATCAGATCTGGAGCTTTGAAATGTACTATTGGGGAACGATTCCCTAGTTGAGTCGCCATTCTGTTAGCACTCTGTAATTTGCCCAAGGCTGTGAGGCAGTCACAGAGGCAACATCAAAACCACTTCGAGTCTTGGATCTGGCCCTCCAAGACTTAGAGAGGGATCTCTCTGTCTGATATAGCTTTGTTTGAAGAGGTATTAGGCTAGTTATGAAGAACATGGGTTGGGGTTTTTAAATGGTTGATTTGGAAAAGCAAGGAGGGTAAGTGGGCAAATGGGGTCTACGCTTTAAACAAGGTGATTCACTCTCAGATTTGGACAAAGTTCTTTCACAGGGCAAGGTAGTGGCAATATTGGATCAAATTAAGTATGGATGGCATTGATTTGAGGAAGAAATAGGTGAGGTAAAAGCCAGGCACAGGAGAAACTAAGAATTCCTAAACTAAGCTTTAGTGGAAAACATAAAGATCATCAAAAGCTCAGAGGCAGAGTATCTGTTGATAAATTCTTCTTCTATTACTTTCCTTCTGATAATAAGAACTGAAAACAAGCATAATGATCACAATAAAAACATTAAACAGAGAAAAACACCACCAATCTCACCACACAAGAATCCTATAAAAGAAAACATGCTCATTGTTGATTGATAATCTAAATATTACAAAACAAAATCTCTGGTCATACACAGCCCATGCTCTAGGAACCTCACAGGTCGGACCATTTTACATTAAAATAATATGAATAAATAGTATAGATAATATCAATAAGTTTCGGAATTCAGTGTAACCTCCTTGGCCAAAAATAGCCACCACTCCCACAAAAGTTGGAGTTTTCTTCCATGAAAGATGGACCGGTTTTCTGCGAAAAAGGGGTCCGAACATATGTGTTTTTCTCTTGAATGATGACACCTGGGAGAAAAATGAAAGAGGTTATTGTAGATGGACGTGCTAGAAAAAAACCTCCTTCGGTTTCGCAACATTAGTCCCCATCTGGCCGTAACATCTCCTGCAAGATCGGGACTGTAACGGAAAATTGAGAATATGGAAAAATGGGCCTCAAAGATGGCTTCGATTCTCTCTGCTCATGGCTCCATTCCAAAAACTGAAAGAGGTTTTTTTTTCTTCAGTCCATGATGAGAAAAAAAATCTCTTGGATTTTTAAAATCCGTCTCCGTTTTCCCAGAAATCGATCTGAAAGAGGACGTGGTAAAATAGGCAAAAATGGCAAGAAAAGGAAAAAATGGTTTTTTTCATGAAACGCAAAATTTCGGACCCCCCCCTCGTTAAATTCCGGACGGTGAGGGGGGGTCCGGAATTTTTATGGGTCATGGATTGGTTTTGATGTGACACGTTATTAAATGGATTGGAAAGAGGTTTAATGAGGATTCCGGACCCCCCCCTCTCGTTAAAGCTCGAAAGGTGAGGGGGGGTCCGGAAAGTTTAAGGAGCGTTGATTTATTTGCATGGTAAGTGGATGGGGGCGCGTTGAGGTTTGAGGGAGCGGGAGTTTTGGTTGGAGTGGAGGGTGACGTAGGGGTGAGGTGTGAGGGGGGTGAGTGGAGTGTGATGTGAGGGGGAAGGTGTGAGTGGGGTAGGGTAGACTTAGGTTAGTTTTGTTTTTTTAAATTTTCTTTCGTTTTTAATATTATTTTATGTTATTACATGTTTGTTTGTTTTTTTAATTTTTGTATTTTGTAATTTATGTTTTATTATATTTGTTTTATTATATTTATTTTAATGTTTTAATATATATATGTTTTATAATGTTTTAATTTTAATTTGTTTTATTGCTTTTTATGATATATTTTATTAATTTGTTTTTTATTATTTTTGTTTAAATATTTAATATGTTTTTATATTGTTTTGGTATTTTATGTTTGATTTTTATATGTTTTTGTTTTTCAATTTTATTTATTTTTTGTTTGTTTTAAATTGTTTTTAATATTTTTATTTAATCCAAAAACTAACTTAGTTGCTAACTTAGATTTTTAACTTAATTAATAATTAATTGATTAATAATTAATTAATACGTAATTAATTATTTAACTAGTTGTTTATTAATTAATTTAACCTATACTAACTATATTCACATTATCAGTTAATCTAACTACCTTTATTGTTATTTTGTTCATCCTAAGTCTTGTTTATTCATGGATGGGTGGCGTGAAAAGTAGTCAATGGGGCCACATGACAAGGGAGTGAGGGCGCAGTGTGTATGAGGGATACTGCAGGGTGATGGGGGATCGAGTGAAAAGAATGGAGGGATGAAACGGGATCAACCGAGCCATACTTCGTCATCATGGGAGAAACGCCAAATCAACAGTCGAAGAATCGATTCCCCTATAATTATAGGACCCCAACACTTTGATCACAACAATGATCTCCATTGTAGCAGAGATGGGTTGGAAGATCCACCAGCTGGATGTGAAGACTGCATTTGTGAATGATCTTATACAAGAGGAGGTATATATTGAGAAACCATTGGGCTTTGAGGTGCATGGGAGAGAGTATCATGTGTGTAGACTGAAGAAGGAATTGTATGGGATGAAAAAAGATCCTAGAGCTTGGTATTCGAGGATAGATGCCTATTTGTAGCAGTTGGGTTTTGAGAAGAGTGAGGCAGATCCCAACCTATACTACATTGTGGTTGGAGAGGATCATCTCATTCTTCTGCTATATGTGGATGATATTTTCATTACAGGGGTAAAGAGACTCATCAAAAGCTGCAAGGAGATCCTTGCTTCAGAGTTTGAGATGACCGATATCAGACTAATGCATTACCTTTTGGGATTGGAGGTTTGGCAGGAGCTTGGACAAATCTTCTTGGGATAGGGGAAGTATGTGTGTGACATTCTGAGCAGATTTCGGATGGATTATTGGAGGCCCATGAACACTCCCATGATTACCAACTAGAAGAAGCTTCATGCTTCTAAGTCACAGTTGGTGGATTCCACTTTGTATCGTTAGTTGATCGGATCATTGATGTATTTGGTCAATACTAGGCCAGATATTTGTTTTTCTATCAACACTCTCAGTAGGTTCATGGTGGAGCCTAGGAGAGTGCACTAGGTGGCAACAAAACATGTGCTCATGTATCTTTCTGGTATGGTATATTATGGTCTGAACTATCAGAGAGGATATGGAGTTCATTTGGTTGGCTATACATATTCAGATTGGGTAGTATGTGTCAGTGACAGGAAAAGCAATTCAAGGTGTTGTTTCAGATTGGGATCAACAGTTGTGTCTTGCTTCATTCAGAAGAAAAATTCAGTGGCTTTGAGTTCTGCAGAGGCTGAGTATATGGAAGCCAGTTAGGCTAGTTGTGAGGCCCTTTGGCCTCACACGTTTCTGGTGGGATTTTTTAGTGTACAGTTGAGGCCTACTGTGATTTACTATGATAATCAGAGTTTCATTAAACTCTCAGAGAATCTAGTTTTTCATGAGCGGTCTAAGAATATTGAGATTCGTTATCACTTCATCTGAGACTATTTTCAGAAAGGAGTTGTGGAGCTACATTACATATCTACAGAGGAGCAGGTTGCAACCATACTCACCAAGGCATTGGGCATAGGCAAGTTTGTATTTCTCAGGGACAAGCTTGGAGTGGTGAGTAACACTTTCCTCACTAAGAGGGAGTGTTAAAATTTTAATTAAAAGGTACCTAGGCAAGTGTTTCTCATCCCTAGGTGCGTAAGGGTTGAGAAAGTGCGTAATGTGGGCCCTAGTCATTTAATTTGTGAGATGCAAATTAAAAGGTGACTTTATGACTTTAGTGAGGGTGAGTGAAGAGACACTCAATCTCATCCAATTATCTAATCTAATCTCAACCATTGGATTAAGAAACTCCTCACCTACCTCATGAGGTCGATTAGGGTTGGAGGGTGCACCCATTGTTGGGTTGTTCATTCATTGTTGAGAGAGAAAGAGAGGGATCATTTTCTAGCAACAAGAAAAAGGCTATTTCTGAGATCTAGGGAATGCATTCCATGGAAGAATACTAGCATAGAAATCGAGGCAAAGGTTCAACATACAAAGGAGGTCGTACAAAACAAATTTTGAGGTCCGTACAGTCACTAGTGTGCACATAAATCGAGACAACAAACAACATTTAATTATGTCCGTACAATACATATTTTATCAGTCCGTACAGCCACACTTTAGCACAGATTTTGAGGAGGGACAGATAACCATACTCAGTCTGTACCATACGGATTCCGTACAGTCATTTGTTGGCATATAAATCGAGACAACAAACAACATTTAATTATGTCCATATAATACATATTTTATCAGTCTGTACAGCCGTACTTTAGCACAGATTTTGAGGAGGGACAGACAACCATACTCAGTCTGTACCATACGAATTCTGTACAGTCATTTGTTGGCATAGAAATCGAGACAACAAACAACATTTAATTATGTCCGTACAATACATATTTTATCAGTCCGTACAGCCGTACTTTAGCACATATTTTGAGGAGGGACAGACAACCATACTCATTCTGTACCATACGGATTCCGTACAGTCATTTGTTGGCATAGAAATCGAGATATATTGTTGTGTGATTTTTCTAGAAAGTTTGGCACATTTTTCAAGGTGGTTGTACAACGATTAATGCACCCATAAATTTTATGAATTTGTTGGCATGAATTTCAAGGCATCTGTACAACCATTTTGAGGCACAAAGATTGAGGAGAAGACCTGTAATTTATTGCAGATAATCCTAGAAAGAGTTTTGAGGAGTTTGGCTCATTTTCCCATGTAAAGACTTGGCACAGTTATCAAGATAAGTTTTTCATTAAATTTCTGAAGATGAACATGTTGTAACAGAGTTTATCTGAAGCTCATAAATAATAAAAATATCCCTCTCTCACTAGTTTTCCCCTTGTGGGTTTTTCCATGGTCATTGTTAGACTGAAAATCTCTGTGTCAATATTTTATGAGTTTTATATGATGCTGATATTTTATTTCTATGTTATAGAAAAAGTTCAAAATCCTCATGTTTCAGTTCTAAAATTATTTTTCTACTGAGTTTTATTTGTTGTTTTAAAACTGGGTTTGGGCATTAAACATTGGTTGAAAAATCAGCGAGACTGAAACTGGGTTGGGGTCTGAAAATTTACAATATGTAGGATGGACACTAGTAATAATCATTGGCTCCCAATTTTTCACATTGATTCTCTCTACATAAGGTGGATTAGAGTCATAAAAAAAAATATGAAATTGGTTGTCATCCTAGAAATGACAACTATCCATATACCAATCATCACAATCGGCCTCAAAATCATACCAAGCATAGATTTCTTGATTATATTCATCTGTGATTTCTACCATAAGAAATATCTCCTCCATGTTATTCAATGAATCTTGAATGCTATGAAAACTATCATTTAGGCAATCTGCAACGTCATGTAATCTATCATGCACTTTGCTATACAATGTGTCAAACAATTGAGTTTTGAATGCTTCAATAATTTGTATAATTTCTTTGAGGGTTTGAGAAGAAATATCCATCTGATCACCCTATGAAAATTTAGGAACTCTACAGTCTCACCACCATCACGAAAAACCCAATAAATTGCTGCAGAAAATCGTGACGTTTTTTGAAAAAACCCTGAAAAAATGTTGAATTTAAAATGCTCATAACTATATTCCATGACAAGGAATAAAATAATCTCAACTACCCTACCTATAACAAGGAACCCTATGCCCCGGTTCAAGATTTTAAGAAGTGTAAGTTCTATCTGATGGGAAAGGAGACTATCATCCACATATATCACCAACTACTACAATATTTGAGGGACCAAAGTAACCTACATCAAACCATATTACAAGTGGATGAGGTTTTTACAACAATTTCATCTAGTCATCGCGTATAAGAAGAGAAGCACAAACAGGTTGGAAGACATGTTTTCAAGTCCACCCATAACCAAGATTACAACTTTGGGATCTTTGATGCACATGGATCAATTTACCCATGAAGCATACAAAGAGGCATGCATAGAACATGAGGACTTCAAGGAGGTGTTTCAGCAGTAGGAGGGCCAAATTCATATAGAACAAGGTGATAGAAAGGATGACTATCATTTCCATAATGGGTTAATCTACAAGATCGACAATATTTGTGTCCCTAAAGTTGAATGGCTGCAACTTATGAGAGATGCTCACACCTCCAAGGTTGCAGGGAATTTTGGTGTTGGTAATATAGTTTCAAATTTACAAAGGTAAGTGTACTGACCCAAAATGAAAGGATATGTAGCATGCTATATTAGAGGAAGTATACTTTGTTGTACTAGTAATTCCAATAACAATAAACAAGGTATATACCATCCCTTACCTCTACCCACTCGACCTTAGGAAATAATTTCCATGGATTTTGTGTGAGGTTTACCAACAAGCAGGAAGCGACATGACTATATATTTGTGGTAGTTGACAGGTTCAACAAGATATGCATTCTCATGCTTTGAAAAAAAATCATCAAACATGTTCTTTGAACAGGTCTTGGTGCACTTTTGGATATCGAGGAGCGTCATCTTATAAACATATACCATTAGGGTTTTAATATTTTGGTGGTGGGATTAGTCATCAAGATCGCTTGAAAAGTACACAGTGCCCATTTTTAATAGTCAACGTTTCAGATCTCCAATCAAATCCATCATTTGGACTACATTGTGTGAGAACATGGTCAGTAAGTCAAAGATATCTATAACATTTCATCTATAAATAAATGGGAACAAAGAAGTATTCAATAGGAATTTAGTGTTTCTTTTGATGGGTTACATCCAAAATCATCATGAGACCTAGGATGAAAATCATATCTACATACAACACACTTATAATAGATAAATCCACACTTATATTGGTAAGTCATGTTTTGAAACATGCTTTGGATATTTTCCACCTTCACCTTTGGATGTTTTATATGGAAAAAAAGGAGGAGTGAGGGAAGACCTCATAAGAGGTGCATTGAGATCACAAAACGTTATTGAGATATTAGGAAAATTGATCTAGGTGGATATTTGTGGCCACCCACCTATTCCAACTGGCTCCTCTTGACAGTTTTTAGTTCAAGACATTCTTTTGTAATTCTTTGTAATTGTGCGTTCTACACTTAGAGGGTTGTCTGAAGTATTACACAGCTTCCAGGTGGATATTGGTGGCCTCCCACCTAATCCAACTGACTTATTTTGGATTTTTTCATGTAAGTACACCTTTTTGTACTTCTAGAGCTGTTTTGGGACCCTAAACAATGTTTTTGTGGCTTGTCACAGTCAAACTGTAGACATAGTTAGATTTTGATGGCATAATGTGTATTTCTTGAAAATACATTTCAAACGGGCTATCACGCGCCTAAAATGGAGTTCATATGAAAAATTTACAACCATAGAAAGTTGAGGTACAAACTTACCCATCGGGGCCCACATAACTTTTGTCATTTTATATCCCAGGGTTAGGTTTTTGGATGTCTAGGGTTTTGGAATTCACGAGTAATATTAAAAATGCCGATGGAGCCTCATTATAATCATTATGCTCAGACGGATGCACATGGCAGCCACATCTCTTCTCAAATATAGCTACCACCATTCGAGCAAGTTGTTTTCAATTCTACAACTTTACAGTTTCAACCTATTTTATTTATTCAATAGAGGTTATTGGTCATTGGATATTCGTTGTTGTTCTCCATATGTCTGTGTTATTCTATTCAATCTATTATTCATTTCATTCCTCTCATAAATCCATATCAAAAATCCAATTTCAAGTATAGGATACATTGAAGAAATCACTATAAAAATACAAGGCTAGACATGATGAACACATAACCAACAAGTCATTCAAAGTGGGATGCAATATTTTTTCACAACTAAATAAGGAAAGAGTACAAGGTCCTCATAATAATATCAAGGCTTTGCGGTCTGGATCTTTTGATATATTGAAGAATCTAGGAGATAACACCTATAGACTCTATCTACCCCCATACATTCACATGTATGTAGTAGTGAATGTGGAGAACATCAATCTCTATGACCCTTCCATGTTGGATTAGGAGTGGGAGAAAGTCCTACCTTCAACAGAGGACCTAGCACAATATGCTTAGGTAGAGTTTGAAAATGACATAGTTTTGCATAAGCGGTCCAAAACTAAAAGACAAGAGTAGCATGACCTTTGGTATATTAGGTTGAAAGGACAACTTCCAAGCAAATCAAATTTGTACTCCAGGGATAAGGTAAATGAAAAAATTACTCACCTCATTTGTTAAAGAGTTTGGGGACCAACAACCTGTTAAGAAATTGAATATATCTATAAATATAATCACCACAAATACTGAATACACAATATATCCATAGAGAAATATAGAAGAAAAATATGCAAAATCTATTTTATTACTATCAAACCCTTGAGGTAGGGAAACACGTTACAATGGATCCTATTATGGAAGGGATCCTCTCCTGTTCACTTGCCTCTTTGAGGGGGCTTCCTCCTAATGAGCTTCAACTCCAAACACAATATTTCTCTTCATATCCCATCACATTAATTCAACCCCTTTATATAGTGCTACCATCACCTAAGAACATTATAGAGGGGGAATCTTCTAGAAGTATAACCTTATAAGAAGTCCTCTTACATTGATTATATCTAACTACCCATTTATTATATCTAACTACCACAGTGGGCCTTATTTAATAATATAGTGGACCTAGTAACCTTACATTGAATGGCCTCCATTATTATCACTATGGGCCCTCTGGGCCCCCACTACTAACTCTCTAGCTACCTAACATTCCATACCCCTTATGAAATTGTTGTCCTCAACACTTGTTGTACAACCATATACTAGGGTCCCATGGATAATTGTGGACCATAATGATGAAGAAGACTAGAGAACCAAGGTCCCATGTAGAAAGGAAAGCCACCATGTTGAAGTAGTCCAACCACCATTGTAAACACGGGTCCCATGTCCAAGTGCTCATGTGAACTCCCCATGGAATATTTTGGAACCCAATAACTAACTCAAAATTATGCTCCAAAGATCGACACCTGTCATATGGATCCAAATAAGAAGATCCATCTACATGGTGGAAAATGGTCGTAGCAGAATCTGGAAGGAATAATACCACTGTAGAAGATGTGTTAAAATTTTAATTAAAATGTACCTAGGAAAGTGTTTCTCATCCCTAGGCGCCTAAGGGGTGAGAAAGTGCCTAATGTGGGCCCTAGTCATTTTTGTGGGATGCAAATTAAAATGTGACTTTATGACTCTAGTGAGGGTGAGTGAAGAGACACTCAATCTCATCCATTCATCTAGTCTAATCTTAGCCATCGGATTAAGAAACTCCTCACCTACCTCATGAGGTCGATTAGGGTTGTAGGGTGCACATATTGTTGGGTTGTTTATTCATTGTTGAGAGAGAAAGAGAGAGAGCATTTTCGAGCAACAAGAAAAAGGCTATTTCTGAGAGCTAGGGAACACATTCTAAGACATAATACTAGCACATAAATTGAGGCAAAGGTTCATCATACACAGGAGGTCGTACAACACAAATTTTGAGGTCCATACAGTTACTTGTGTGCACATAAATTGATACAATAGACAACATTTAATTGTGTCTGTACAGTACGGATTTTATCAGTCCATACAGCCATACTTTGGCACAAATTTCAAGGAGGGATAGACAACCATACTCAGGTTGTACCAAACAGATTATGTATAGGTCCGTACATTCCTTTCTTGGTACAGTAATTGAGACAGATTGTTGTTTGGATTTTATGGAAAGTTTGGCATGGTTTTCAAGGTGGCCTTACAACCATTAATGCACCCAAACATTTTCTGAAGCTGTTGGCACAAATTTCAAGGCAACCATGCATCTATTTGGAGGCACAAAGATCAAGGAACAAACCTGTAATTTATTGCAGAAAATTATGGAAAGAGTTTTGAGGATTTGGCTCATTTTTCTATGTGAACACTTGACACGGTTATTGGAATAAGTTTGTCATTAAATTTTTGAAGATGAGCATGATGTAACATAAATTCTCTAAAGCTCCTAAATAATAAAAATATCCCTCTCTCACTAGTTTTCCCCTTGAGGGTTTTTCCAGGGTCGTTGTTAGACCGAAAATCTCTGTGTCAATATTTTTTGAGTTTTATATGCCGCTGATATTTTATTTTTGCATTATAGACGAAGTCTCGAATCGTCATGTTTCAGTTCTGAAATTATTTTTATGTTGAGTTTTATTTTCTGTTACAAAACTGGGTTTGGGCATTAAACATTGGCTGAAAAATCAGCGAGACTAAAAATGGGTTGGGGTTTGAAAATTTACATGGTATCAGAGCTGAGTTGAAAAGAAGCAGAAATTTCAGTAGTCAGAAAGTTGGGACAACAGTCACTTCACAAGGAAGAATTTTGAATTTGTCATTTTCAGCAGAAAGAGGTCAACGACTACATGTTTGAGAGTTGAGGACAAACTTGATGGGGTAGCAAATTTTTTTTCTTGGAAGGAGAGGATGATCTTGCTTTTGCAAGAAAACAAGTTGTGGGACATTGTGGAAAATACCACAACTCATCTTCTTTTGGTACTTACTAATGTTTCTCTTCTTGTAGCTTACACTAAGAAGAGTATGAAGGCTAAGAGGATTATTCTTGATGCCATCAAGGACCATTTGATTCCTCACTTCATGGGGAAAAAAATGCCTATGAGATGTGGGAGTCTTTGACTAAATTATACGAGAATACAAATGAGAATTTGAAAATGGTTTTGAGGGAAAAACTAAAGAGCATAAAAATGGTCAGGACTGAAAATGTGGTCACATACCTTACTAGATTGACACAGGTGAGGGATGAGGTTGGAGCCGTTGAGGAGGCCATAGTTGACAGTGAGCTTGTGAGAACAACATTGAATGGAGTTTCCAAACAATGGGTTGTTTTTGTGGAGGGAATTGTTGCTACAGAGAAGCTTCCCAATTGGGAACATCTTTAAGATGAATTTGTTCAAGAGGAGACCCTGAGAGGTTATGTACATGGCAGTTCATCTACAGGTCATGAGGAGGATAATGTGGCTCTTGCTACCACTAGCAAGAAGAAGTTTAGAAAGGGTCCAAAGGGAGGAAACAAGCCCAAGGGTGAAGAGAAGAAAGACATGAGCAAAGTCAAGTGATTTGCATGCCATAAGTTTGGGCACTATGCAGGTTAGTGTCCTAACAAGAAGAAGAAACAAATAGGAGCTTCGACAGTGGTGGAAGAGTTTTCCACCAAGTTTGACAAGGAGTTTTCCTTGGTTGTGTGTGTATCCATGATTACCACTCATTTAGATGCTTGGTATATTGACAGTGGTGCCTCTCGAGGGGTTCGTGACCACTTGACATACATCAGATAGATTGGAGATGTTGAGGTAGTGCTTGGAGATGACCAAGAGGTCAAAGCGGTTGGTTGTGGGACCATATCATTTCAGAGGGAGTCTTTGCCTCCCATGTATTTGACAGAGGTTATATATGTTCCAGGCTTGACGAAGAACTTAGTGTCAGTTTCTGCTATTGAGGAGAGGGGATATGAGGTCTTGTTCCATGATGGTCAGGTGCTCCTTTTCACAAAGGGGTCTAGTATCACTTTGGCCAAAGTGATTGGGACTAGACATGAGAAGTTGTACAAACTTATGTTCCAACCTGTGAGAGCATTGATTCATACTACCAGAAACAACAATGGCCTATGTGAGCGATGGCACATGAGGATGGCACATTTGCACCATGGGGCTTTGAGGGTTTTGAGGGATATGGTGACAGGAGTTCCAAATTTCAGTTCAGAGCACCATGAGTTGTGCAAGGGGTGTGCCTTGGGAAAGTACACCAAGACTTTTTTTTCGAGAAGTGACAGTAGAGAAGTAGGGATTCTTGATCTTATACATTCATATGTATGTGGCCCGATGTCTTCAGAATCATTGACTGGTTTCCTATACTATGTTGTATTCATTGATGACTTCTCACGAAAGTCTTGGATTTTCTTCATGAAGACCAAAGGACAGGTCTTCAATCAGTTCCAAGAGTTAAAAGCTCTTGTGGAGAACCCGACAGGGAAGAAAATTAGAGTCCTGTGATTGGACAATGGGGTTGAGTATACGTCCAAGGATTTCATGGACTTCTGTGCAGGAGAGGGCATCAGGAGACAATTGAATGTTCCTTACAACCCATAGCATAATGGGGTTGTACAGAGGAATAACATGGCCATTGTTGGGGCTATGAGGGCCATGCTACATGATCATGGGCTGCCACTATTTCTATGGGATGAGGCACGCTACGTTGTAGTTTATATGCAGAACATGAGTCCTCACAAGGCTGTGGGGAGAATGACTCTTGAGGATGATTTTTCTTTGAAGAAGTCTGAGGTGGGGCACCTTCGTATTTTTGGGTGCATCACTTATTCATATGTCCCTTCTGAGAAGAGGACAAATCTTGATCCCACGAAAGAGAGAGGGATGTTTGTTGGGTACCGTGACACTTCAAAGGCTTTCCGTATATACCTTTCTTCCTCGAGGAAGACTATCTTGAGGAGGGATGTCATATTTGAGAAGGATGGAGCCTTTAGAAAGTATAGAGGGACAGAGAAGGGTGAGAAGTCTTCACCTCAGATTTAGGTGAGTCTGTAGAAGACTACAATGACACAATGTTCTGGGTCGACAGGTTCACAGGTGACAGGGCCATATGATTCAAGTTCATAGGCTACTGGTCCACATGGTTCAGGATCAAGTACTCCAGAGTCTACCTCGGGATCATTGTCTTTAGGAGATGAGGTTGAGAAGGGAGAGTCCCCTCCATAGGAAACTACGTCAGATTGGAGGAAGCCGAAGTGGCTACAAGATACTTTGAGGGAGGTACAAGGTTTGGTGGGGAATCCCAGACAAGTAGTGAGGGAGAGTAAACCTCTCGAGAGGTTTTTCATCTAGATTACGATGGTGAGAACTATTCAGGATTCTGAGCCTTCCACTTTTCAAGAGGCTACTGGTATATAGGTTTGGAGAGATTCCATGATGGAAGAGTACAATTCCATCATGAAGAACGATGTCTGGGAAGTTGTTCCTATACCTGAGGGGAAGTCAATGGTCACTTCCAGGTGGCTCTATAAACAAAACCATGATGCAGATTGCAGCATTGAAAAGTACAAAGCTCGCTTTGTGGCTCAAGAGTTTTCACAAGTTGAGGGAGTCGACTATGATGAGAACTTTGTGCCAGTTGCTAGATATACTTCGATCATGGTAGTGATCTCGATTGTAGCAGAGATGGGTTGGAAGATCCATTAGATGGATGCAAAGAACACATTTATGAATGGTATTATACAGGAGGAGGTATATATTGAGAAACCATTTGGATTTGAGGTGCATTGGAGAGAGTCTCATGTGTGTAGATTGAAGAAGGCATTGTATGGGCTGAAACAAGATCCCAGAGCTTGGTATTCAAGGATAGATGCCTATTTGCACAGTTGGGTTTTGAGAAGAGTGAGGCGGATCCCAACCTATACTACATTGTGGTTGGAGAGGATCCTCTCATTCTTCTGCTATATGTGGATGATATTTTCATTACAGGGGCAGAGAGACTCATTAGTAGTTGCAAGGATATCCTTGCTCTAGAGTTCGAGATGACTGATATCGGACCGATGCATTACTTTTTGGGATTGGAGGTTTGGCAGGAGCCTAGACAAATCTTCTTGGGATAGGGGAAGTATTTGTCTGACATTCTGAGCATATTTCAGATGCATTATTGTAGGCCCATGACCACTCCCATGATTACCAACTAGAAGAAGCTTCATGCTTATAAGTCACAATTGGTGGATTCCACTTTGTATCATTAGTTGATCAGATCATTGATGTATTTGGTCAATACCAGGCCAGATATTTGTTTTGTTGTCAACACTCTTAGTAGGTTCATGGTGGAGCCTAGGAGAGTGCAATGGGTGGAAACAAAACATGTACTCAGGTATCTTTGTGGTACGGTAGATTATGGTCTAGACTATCAGAGAGGATATGGAGTTCATTTGGTTGGATATACAGATTCAGATTGGGCAAGATGTGTCAGTGACAGGAAAAACACTTCAAGGTGTTGTTTCAGATTGGGATCAACAGTTGTGTCTTGGTTCAGTCGGAAGAAAAAGTCAGTGGCTTTGAGTTCTACATAGGCTAAGTATATGGCAGCCAGTCAGGCCAGTTGTGAGGCCCTTTGGCTTCGCAATTTTTTGGTGGTATTGTTCCATGTGCAGTTGAGGCCTACTGTGATTTACTGTGTTAATCAGAGTTGGATTAAACTCTCAGAGAATCTAGTTTTTCTTGAGCGGTCTAAGCACATTGAGATTCATTATCACTTCATCTGAGACTATGTTCAGAAAGGAGTTGTCGAGCTACAATACATATCTACAAAGGAGAAGGTTGCAGACATACTCACCAAGGCATTAGGCAAAGGCAAGTTTGTATTTTTTAGCGACAAGCTTGGAGTGGTGAGTAACACTTTCCTCGATAAGAGGGAGTGTTAAAATTTTAATTAAAAAGTACCTAGGAAAGTGTTTCTCATCCCTAGGAGCCTAAGGGGTGAGAAAGTGCCTAATGTGGGCCCTAGTCATTTAATTTGTGATATGCAAATTGAAAGGTGACTTTATGACTTTAGTGAGGGTGAGTGAAGAGACACTCAATTTCATCCACTCATCTAATTTAATCTCACCCATTGGATTAAGAAACTCCTCACCTAGCTCATGAGGTCTATTAGGGTTGGAGGGCACATCCATTGTTGAGTTGCTCATTCATTGTTGAGAGAGAAATAGAGGGATCATTTTTGAGCAGCAAGAAAAATGTTATTTCTTAGAGCTAGGGCATGCATTACGAGGTAGAATACTAGAACAAAAATCGAGGGAAAGGTTCAACATACACAGGAGGTTGTACAAAACAAATTTCGAGGTCCGTACAGTCACTAGTGTGCACAAAAATCATGACAAAAGATAACATTTAATTATGTCCATACAGTACATATTTTATTAGTCCATAAAGCCATACTTTGGCACAAATTTCGAGGAGGGATAGAAAACCATACTCAGTCTATATTGTACGAATTTCGTACAGTCATTTCTTGGCATAGAAATCGAGACAGATTGTTGTGTGATTTTTCTAGAAAGTTCGGCACAGTTTTCAAGGCGTCCGTACAACCATTAATGCACCCATAAATTTTTTGAAGTTGTTGGCATGAATTTCAAGGCAGTCATACAACCATTTGGAGGCACATAGATTGAGGAGCAAACCTATACTTTATTACAGAAAATTCTAGAAAGAGGTTTGAGGAGTTTGGCTCATTTTCCTGTGTGAAGACTTGGCATGGTTATCAAGATAAGTTTTTCATTAACTTTCTAAAGATGAACATGTTGTAACAGAATTTATCTGAAGCTCCTAAATAATAAAAATATCCCTCTCTCACTGGTTTTCTCCTTGTGGGTTTTTCCAAGGTCGTTGTTAGACTGGAAATATCTGTGTCAATATTTTCTGAGATTTATATGCTACTGATATTTTATTTCTGTGTTATAGACAAAGTTCAGAATCCTCATATTTCAGTTCTGAAATAATTTTTCTGCTGACCTTTATTGGTTTTTATAAAACTGGGTTTGGGCAGTAAACATTGGCTGAAAAATCAGCGAGACTGAAACTGGGTTGGGCTCTGAAAATTTAAAATATGAAGGATGGACACTGGTAATAATCATTAGCTCTCGATTTGTCATATTGATTCTCTCTACAGAAGGTGTATTAGAGTCATAAAATAAAATATGAAAGTGGTTGTCATCCTAAAAATGGCAACTATCCATATACCAATCATCACAATCGGCCTCAAAATCATACCAAGCATAGATTTATTGATTATATTCATCTGTGATTTCTGCCATAAGAAATATATCCTTCATGTTATTCAATGAATCTTGAAGACTACAAAAACTATCATTGAGGCAATCTATAAGGACATGCAATCTATCATGCACTATGCCATACAATGTGTCAAACAATAGAGTTTTGAATGCTTCAGTAATATGTATAATTTATTTGAGGGTTTGAGAAGAAATAGCCATATGATCACACTATGAAAATTTATGAACTCTGCATTCCCGCCGCCATCATGAAAAACCCAATAAATTACTGCAGAAAATCGAGGCGTTTTCCAGAAAAACCCTGAAAAACTGTTGAATTTAAAATGGTCATAAATTCACTTCCTCGACACTGTTTCGGTTGATGTTTTTTTTTCAAATTGGGTGAAATTGTGAGAGGAACTCATATCTATAATTTTTTTGGGAGAATTCGGCCTCCATCTTGTACATAAATAAATAAAAAATCGTGTCGTCATCCACGGAAAAAACCCTGAAAATTTGCAGATTTTAAAACTTCAATATCTTGACTTCCCGGACTCTATTTCAGACGATTGTTTTTCAACTTAGGTGTCTTTCTGATATGAACTCAGATCTACAAGATGTTTCTACAAATTTTGCACAAAAATATACCAAAAACTTATGAAATGTCGCAACCCTCTTTTTTCTTCTCTGTAAAAAATATGCAAAAAAAAAAATATTTGTCCACAATGTATGCCAAGGAATGTTCTCTGATACCACTTGTTAAGAACCTGAATAGATCTACAAATATAATCTCCACAAATACTGAATATTGAATAACAATATGCAAATCTCTTTTATTACTATCAAACCATTGAGGTAGGGAAGCACCATACAATTGATCCTATTTTGGAAGGGATCCTCTCATGTTCACTTGCCTCTTCGAGGGGGCTTCCTCCTAATGAGCTTCAGCTCCAAACACAATATTTATCTTCATATCCCATTACATTGTTTGAACCCCTTTATATAGTGCTACCATCACCTAAGAACATTCTAGAGGAGGGATCTTCTAGAAGTAGAACCTTCTAATAAGTCATCTTACATTTATTATATCTAACTACCCATTTATTATATCTAACTACCATAGTGGGCCTTATTTAATAATATAGTGGACCTATTCCACCTTACATTGAATGGCCTCCACTATTATCACTATGGGCCCTCTTGGCCCCCACTACTACCTCTCTAGCTACGTGACAAAACCTCCCTAAATGTGGAGGTATGATCCATATTATATCATTATATTATTTTTCATGTATTTTGATGGTTTAAGAGTGGAAAATATTGGAGGAATAAACTTGTAGGTCATTTTAGCGATATGTTCCAATTTTGAAAATTTAGGTTAGAAACCATCTGAAAGATTTGAGAGCCATTTTGAGGCATCCAATGACGTTTATTTTTGGACCAGCCACATGCTGTGGAGAAATATTCCATATTGTACACGTCAATACCTTTCCAATGGTGTTTCTAATCTCTCAATCAGAGTTCGTATGCGAAAATTATTTCTACTGCAAGTTTCCCTACCATGTTCACCACCTTGGTACGAAAGGATGCCACATGAGCCCCCATCACTCATGCATATGGTGCTATCCATTTGAGTAATTTCAATAATATTATATGAAGTCCAAATTTTTATCATAATTGAGGGTTGAGGATGTCAAAACCCTATCCCTACCTTACTATCGAGCTATGTTAAATATCATGCTACTAGGCTAGGATGAGAAGGGGTTCCATTTTTTAGCATTGTATATATTCCATGGTTGAGCAGAGCACCTAGGAGTGATATTTTGAGAGAATAACAGAGGAGGAGAGATCTTGCAACACCCATATAGACCAGAATTCCAAAGACAAATCCATAGAGAGTGTCTCTTTCTTTGTACTTTCATTTGAAGAAAAGATAGCAGAGCAACCTCACATTCTAGCTAGGTTTTCTCCTATATTGGGTTTCCCATGTTATATCTTCTGCTTATTTGTGAATGGTGTGTGAGTATTTATTTTTGTTCTCTATTTTTTACATTTCAACTATTGCATATATTTAAGCAAAAAAACCAGTAATTTAAAGAATCTTATATCTAAAGAAAATCAACCTTCGCGATACAAATTTCAATATCTTTATTAGATCAGTTTTGATGATGTGTCCAATAAAATATCCATGAAAATTTACAAATTAGGTGTTGGAACCTTGAATATGAAAAGGAGGTGGTGTTGACTCTCTTTTCAATCTCACGCATGCATAAAGATCAAAGGTTTTAGTACATAGGTGAGGAGTTATGTAGTCCTCCCATTCATTAAATTAATAAGAAAATTAAAAGGTGGGGATGAGCCCCCCCTTTGAAACTATTTAAATTTCCTTATTAGTTGAGTCACGAGTCAAGGGTTAGTATACGATTGGTTAAACCATCCTTGGTTAGAATTGCAGTGCCTTCGTCCAACATGGCTCCATGATTTTCCTTCTCACTAACACGAAGATTATTGTCCCAAAGGACATAGAAGAGGGATATTGTCTAGAATTTGTTTACGATGATGTCAACTATATAGAGGATACAAGAGATGGTTGGAGTGGACATGAAATTGAGTCCTATTGGACTAAAGTATCTGACGAGAGTAAAACCTTCGTACACCAATATTGCTTCAACTTAATTGTTTGAAGAAATACCAAACCCCTATGCAAAACATACTATTTGATGCTGATTAGGGAAATATTATAAAGTCTTAATCAAAATAAAAGATTCAATATCTAACCAAAAATAAAGGGATTTATACTCTTATTAAACATGCTATTTGATGCAGATTAGGGAAATAGTATAAAGTCTTAATCAAAATAAAAAAATTCAATATCTAACCAAAAATAAAGAGATTTACAGGCTTATTAAAGAGTGAGTGTAAACTATTTTGGAATAACATCATCATTAGAAAAAAAAATAATGAATAAGTAAAAATTAACATAAACAAAATGAGCCTGTTTCTTAATAAGATTTATGTTTTCCCTACATTAATTAAATATATTTAAATGTAAATTAAATATATTATCAACTTTATTTATTCACAATCTATTATATCTAATAGTCAATGATAAATATATTACATCATTATTTTACTCTATTTGAAATTACTTTATTATTAATTTTGAGCATATAACTATTACATATCCTCATAAATATATTTCATTTATTATTTGAAATTTCTATAAATAATTAATATAATATATTCATATAATTTTTTTTTATGACAATGGATAGTTTTATATTAACCAAAACTTGGTATAATAGAATATATTTGTAATACAAAAAATTTGAAAAAAATACATGGCCATATCTAAATATCCAAAATATAAAGGGTTATCCTTCCTTACTCTTATAGACATTTACTATCCTATAACAAATTCAAAAAATTGAAAGTATATTGTTGTAGATATTACTTAAAGATAAAAAATAACCTTCTAAACATACTAAAACCCCTATAAAAAGAAACATTAATCATTTAGCTCAATGTGAACATATTTTTGCATTGTATTTGGTGTCCCCATTCTAGACTCAAATTCAAGCCACATCTTACTAGAATTGGAAACAAGGAATGACTCACCTATTCTCACCATCAAACCTTTTCTGCATAGGTGTCCCATACACTCATTGTCCAAAAAATTATCAATTCAGCACGAGCTCTAAAAAATTTCGATCTTTCGAAGAGGGAGGAGAGGAAATTTTCATGGGAAAACCAACATGATACAAAATTCTTTTAATGTGTTTCTCAAGGGAGCTTACCTTCAAATCATGTTCCAAATATTACATCCATTGTATATCCATAAAATCTTCCAAATTTCTCATCCCAATCATAAAGATGAAAGATGTCCTTGGTAGAGTCTACCACACAAACATTTCAAGGTTTTTTTTTTCCCATCTATTTAACGCACACATATTTTTAGTGATTCCCATGACCTATCCAATTTAAGAAACTATATTGATCTTCAATAATATCCTACTCATTGCATGTCAAGCCCCACTAAACTACATTCAACTCATAGTGGATACAACAAACCTACTTACAATGAAAATGAACCATCAAGGTTCCACGCCAGTTAATTGCTCCAACAAATTTTCCAAGATCCACCATATCTATCTTTATCAATCGAAATCTCCCAAAAATCAACTCATCAACAAATAAAGGAGACAGAGTGTAATCTTCATTATAAACTCCACACTCTTAAATGAAAACTAGAGAAGGGAAGAAGGAAAACTCAACAAACAAACCTCCCACAAATGAACTCATGAGAAAATACACAAATGAACTCATGAGAAAATACCGGAAAAAGACTATCATATTCAACATAAACTCCACACCATTCAATGCAAAGTAGAGGAGAAAAGAAGGAAAAGTAGAAAACCAAAGATGAACTTACTAAGTTAGAAATATACTTTCTTTCCTATATATGGATTCAATGGAAAGGATGGACGATGATTTCCACCAAATCAGAAGCACCTAAATTAATGAACTACATTTACCACTACCCATTATTGTTATAAAGTATAAACTCCACACTCTTAAATGCAAACTAGAAAAGGAAAGAAAGAAAACTAAGAAAACAAAATGCCCACAAATGAATTGACCTACATTTACCACTACCCATTATTGTTGTAAAGTATAAACTCCAAACTCTTAAATGCAAACTAGATAAGGAAAGAAGGAAAACTAATCAAACAAAGCTCCCACAAATGAACTCATGAGCAAATACGGAGAAAACTGTCATATTCATTATAAACTCCACACTCTTCAATGCAAACTAGAAGAGAAAAGTAGGAAACCAAAAGTGAACTTACTAGGTTAGAAATATACTTTCTTTCCTATCTTTGGATTCAATGGAAAGGATGGGTGATGATTTCCACTAAATCAGAGGCACCTAAATTAATGACCTACATTTACCACTATCCATTTTTGTTGTAAAGTAGTATTAGAATCGTTCGTCGAGCTTTAAGCATATGGATATGATGGTAAGGCCCATGCATAAATTCTTCACCCTAAATAATGCACATGTTATGTCATGTGTTAGTATGAATTTATGTCATATGTTAGTAGGAGGCGAAGAAACTCAATATACTCCATTTCAATCACACTCTATACCGTAGAGAATACTTATGTATAGAGACTTATTGAGGTAATCAAGGATATGGCTCAAACCTTATTATACCTGCCGATAGGTATGGTATATAGTGTTGAGTTAGGTTTGATTTTCTATTAGTTTATGGTTGACCATAAAATATACACCCCTTTATCTAAAGTTTAAAAAAATAATAATTAATTTTAAATTTTAAATCTCATTTATCTCATATCTTATTGGTCAAAAACTTTCAAGTCTTATTGCTGCCTTCACTTCCCCCAATGTTATTGTAATAAATATTTCTACGATCTAATCATTTCATGCATATTCCTTGTCTCCCTATCTTCTTAAACAATACTTTCATTATTATATTAGGAAGATACATGTTACCTAGTATCCTTATTACTCACATACATAAAGTGGCATATCTTGTTTGTCAAATTTTATATAATAAATTTTATTTTTTACCCATATTAAGAGTATACAATTTTATTTTTTACCCACATTAGGAGTACATAAAGTGGCATATAGTGTTTGTTAAATTTTATATAAAAAAATTAGTATTTTAAAGCACCAATCAGAATATTTAGGAATGTTGATGGATTGTATTTCAAGTTTATAAGTTTGTTTTAATTTTAAATGTTTATAAATTTGTTTTAATCTTACATGTATTAGGATTTTTTTTAAATGTAATTTTGTTATCATTTAAAATAAATTAAGTTGATTAATTATAATTAAATTAATTACAATTTTGATTATTATTAAAATATTTTAATAAATTTTTTTATATAAGTATTGTAATAATATTTCTGTATAAACATCATATTTTTATTATTTTATTTTTATGTAAATATTTCTTTTATTTCCTTATTTATTTTTTAATATAATAATATTTATCTCATGAGAGGTTACAAGTCAAAATCCATAGGGGTAGGGTAGGGTATGTATACCTTTCAAGGATTTTTACTTTAGTAAGTAAATTGTTGAGTGGAGGGGTCTCTTCATCAACCGTTCTTTTGTATATATTAAATTAATAAATAATGGTATTAATCCTATGACGGGCTTCCATTTGTTCGATGTGAGGTGACATGAGTCGAGAGGGTGACGACTCTAGACATTTCATCTTGTGTATGTCTCACATGGGCCGAGGACTAACGAAGTTATGAATCTGATCAAAATGCAGAGAAATGTTATTGTTATACTCTCCACTCTTGTTGTATGATTTATTTGGGATGGTTAGATTAGAAAATGGACCAAGTTGTGACTTTCAAAGATTTATTGATTTCCTATCTACTTTGGTATACTCTATTTTTTGGAAGGTCTTTTTACCTTGTCTCTATCAAGAGAGATTCTTCACCCCGTCTCGGTTTCATCATGGCTCCACATAGGAGGCAACCTAGACTCTCCCTCATTGTTCAATTAGGTGCAACTAGGGAAACCATTGAGGAAACAAAGATTTATCATGAGTTCATCCCTTAAGAGGATCTAGCTACCATGCTCGCCCTAGAGAAGGAAGTGAAATTGCTTAGAGAATTCAAGGAATCTAAGGAATTCAAGCATTATGCGGGAGACATTATCCTTGATCTAGGTTGCAAAAGAGTGAGGAAATCCAAACTTTAGGATTATTTAAATTTATTGGTACACAAAATGATGGTGGCTTTAGGGATGCTTCCTAAACAGAGGGATTTTAGACAACTCAAGCGGAGGATTGAAACCTTGGAGGAACATAATACTCATCTCATATTGATGGTATGTTGGATTTCAAAGTGCCATCGTGGCTCCTTGCAACTTCCTTTTTTCTACCATCCATGATGGGTGATGCTAACCCAAGGCCCCCTCAGGTGCCTCCTTCCAATGGCTAGCATGATGTTCAAATCTTGTACTCAATCTCTCTTTGTGTTTTTTTATGTTGAGAATAGTAGAATTTTCCTAGATGTTAACTTTTATGGTTGGTTATCTAATCTTCTAGTTCTCATACTATTTATCTTTGAAATTTATCCTAATTTCCAAGTATAGGCTCTCAAACTTGACATCTTATTTTATTGTAGAATTATCTAAACATATTTTAATATCTAAAATATCACAAACAAGTATATATATATATATATATATATATATATATAAGTTTTGAAATTTAAAATTTGAAATAACATTCCTAACAACATTAGAAATTTTATAGTATTCCTAATAACATTTAAAATTTTATATAAAGTTAAAATGTAAATTTGATGTACATTGTTTTGAATTTTACACAGTAACAATTACAATTAAAAATATCATCTTATATAATTTTATTTATTTAAATGGTTTAATAAAATATATTTTAAAAATAATTTTTTTATATATGAACAGTTTGATTAAATTAATTTATTTAATTATCAAATTTTTTATATACATTAATGATCTCCTTCTTCATAACACTCAACCCTTCTTTAATATATATAAACCCAAAGAATGTTAATATATGATTCAAAATGAAAAGACAATTATGAATTTATTTATCTATTTTTATTAATAATAAATATTAATATTAAATTAATATAAATTAAATTACAATTATATTTTTATACTTTTAATTAAATATGACTATTCTTTTTGAGATTAAGATCAACCAAAGTGAGCATCTTCAATAATAAGAGATGTGGTTAAATTAGAGAATAAATTCAACACATATAATACTTCAATGCCATCTTTCATCTTCAAGTATATCCTCAAGATACTTGTCTCAAGTTCATCATCCTAGGAAAAAAGGGATAAAAAGAAAATAAAAAATAGGAATTTTTGGAAAATGATAATGTTCATCATCCTAGGAAAAAAAGAATAAAAAATAAATAAAAAAAGATGGAATTTCTGAAAAACTATGGTGATTAAAATGAACATCGATGATCTCAAATGCTAATAGGAGAATATATTCCTTCTTAAACTAACATCTAAGATATGGATAACAAGTTAATAATTTTTTCTCCTTGAAAGTGTTAGTTGTTCTTCATAAAATTGATTCATCTAGTTGATATAATAAATTAGTTTCTTCTTTAAATTTGGATATAATTAATTAGTTTCTTCTTTAAATTTGGATATAATGAATTAGTTTTTCAGTGGCAAGAGTTATAAAATAAAAATAAAAAAAATTATCATTATTTTTAATGTACCAAAAATATATATATATTAACAATCCTTTTTTTTTATTTATATATTTTTATTCATGTAAATGTAATAAACTCTTGCACTTATTCTCTTATAACATGTAATTTACATTTAAACATATCTTATTTTTTTCTTTAATAAATGTAAATCATTTTAAAAATATTTCTAAGAAATAATATTATAGAACTAATAAAATCCCTTTAAATACGATCATACCATAACATATGATTAATAAGTAATTTTGATTTCTTTGATTAAAAACAAAAAAACAAACATCGATATACTACAATACTTTTTTTTTTTAATATAACGAGCTTGATATACCACAATACAGATTTTGTAAAATACAACAAATTGTTGATTGTAGACGAGATAAACAAAGTCTGACTCAACACAAACATACCACAACACTAATTTAGTGAAATATAACTAGCTTTGAATACATGGCCGGGGAGAACAAGATCCCACTAAACATCATCGTGCCACACAGAAACTAACATTATATCTTCCCGAAAATAATGATAGGATAGCCACACACCATGTAAAATTTTATTTTTTAATATAAAATAGAGCAATCCATATTAAATATTTCTGGTCAAAATTTACACTTCATAATCCCTATTAAATATTTATAATCAAAATTTACACCATTAAATATTTATAATCAATGAGTGAAAGACATTTATGTTGAAACTGCCCACTAATTTTTTATACGGTTGGATGCACGCAGCGTTAGTTAAAAATGGAATCTGCATGCATACACATTACACTGAGCAGTTTGTGTAATTGGTGGATTTGGTTTGTTTAATGGTATAACAGATATTATATATTTAATATATTTGTAGAGGTGTTGTGAAGCAATATAGTGTCGCTCAGTGTGTGGAAAGAGAGTGAGAAGATGGTTATAAATGTGTGTTTGGTTGTTGTAATTTTCTTTTGAATAATAAAAATACTGATTATCATTGTTCACATAAACATTGTGTTCATTGTATACATAAACATTGTGTTCATTGTATGACTGATATTCTCCAATTATTACTTGTCATTAATCTTGTTAAGTTTATGTTTCCGCTGCCCAACAAATGGTAGTGGTATAGAACCGTGAGCAAAACCAAACTAAGCTGATCTGCATCAATTCAAAGAGAGTAGGAGATCTGACGTGCTGAAGAAAGAAAGAGGATGAAAGCCTGCAAAACCTGCGAGTGGAGAATTCGATCCATGATCGTCGTGCTGGGAAGATCCGAGTTCGTTGCTAGGGGGTTATTCTTTTCCTTAACGCTCCACTAAGTTGTGTTAGAGGGGCGTTAGTTTGTCCCCGACTTTTGAGGACCAACGCTCCCTGCACCTTGGGAGGGGTGTTAGCTGTGAAAGTATTCACCATCGTGGAAATTTGTGATGGAATTAGATATTTTTTTGGTCATTATGCACATGCATATAAAGGTATATGCCTAAATCTTGAGGTAGGAAAGAGGGCTTAGAACTCGATATGCATAGAAGACGGGGTATAAAGGTATATGCATGAATCTTGAGGTATGAAAGTTTTTTGTATTATTAAGTTGAGAGATATATTATATGAAGGATCTCTTTTCATTAAATGCTGATATATCTTAAAAGAATCACTTTGGTAAAAACAAATGGGTGGATGTTTAAAAGATGGATGTCATATAAAGTTATTTTGAGGAGGATATTTTGTAAAGGATTTAAAATATACATATGAAATATATAGGATTTTTTTATTAAATTTTTTATATAAGATTTTATATTTTTTTGGGTGTTTAATCTTGAAGCTATATCATTGTTTTTTCAATCCAAAAAATTGAGTTTTATAAAGAGTGATTTGGGTATTTTTTGAGTTTGTGATAATGATAAAAGCATAGAGTTCGAAGCTTGAGGTGAATAATTTCAATGAGAAAAATAACTTTGAGATATGGAATCCCAAGATGTGGGATATGTTTGTACAACAAGGATTGAAAAAAGGGTTCACGGAAAAGACAAAGAAATCTGCAAGCATGACAAATGAGGACAGGAAAGATCTAGATGCAAGAGCCCTCAATACCATTCGTTTGTCTCTCGAAGATGAATTGTTGTTTAACATTATTGAAAAGGAAACAACAATGGGTTTATGGAATACACTTGAAAATATTTATATGACAAATTCTTTCACAAACAAAATATTATTGAAGAGGAAGTTGTATAGCTTACGGATGAAAGAAGGTACACAAATTGTTGATCATTTAAATATTTTCAATACCCTGATTTGTCAATTAACTAGTATGGATGTAAAATATGAAGATGAGGACAAAGCATTCACACTATTGTGTTCATTACCTGAATCTTGGGATCATTTGATCACATCTATGTGGTTTAACACAAAAGACACCATTGATTATGATATTGTTGTGGGAGCTCTGTTGACTGAGGAAATGAGGAGAAGATCTAGTAAATGAACCTCAACAACATAAGCAATGGTGGTAAGAGGTTGATCTACAGAAAGAGGGAAAGATCAACAATGGTTTTAATATTTTGCTGCGTCAAGTCACATGTGTCCTCATATAAATTGTTTCTCAACTTATCAATCTATTGATGATGTTTTGTTTTTATGGGAAATTATTTTTATTGTAAAATTGTTGGGGTTGGTAGAATCTAGATTAAAATGTATGATGGTACTGTAAGAACATTAACATATGTGAGGCATGTACCCGGACTTAGAAATAAATTAATATCTTTGGGAGTTCTAATTTCTGTTGGTTATAAGTGTACAGGTCAATGTGGAGTATTGAAGGTGTCCAAGGGAATTTTAGTAGTCATGAAGGAAAAGAGGAATGGGAACCTTTATCGACGTGAAGGAAGGACTAAAATAAATCAAGCAATTATAACATCTAAAGATGCAAGTTACTCTACTCGTTTATGGCATTAGCATTTGGGTCATATGAGAGAGAAAGGGCTTAAGGTACTGGTTGATCATAACTCACTTCCAAGTTTACAGTTTCTGAATTTGAATTTATGCAAGTATTGTGTTTTTGTTAAACATTGTAGACAAAAGTTTAAAACATGAAGACATATAAGAAAAACTGTCCTTGATTAAATTCAGTTACATGTTTGGGAACCATCCCCGACAGTTTCTTTTCGAGGATCGTAATATTTTGTGACATTTATCGATGATTACTCTTGAAATATGTGGATCCATTTACTTAAAACAAAAGATGATGTATTTAATACTTTTAAGCAATTCATAGCTTTGGTTGAAAAGATCACTAACATGTTCATCATATGTTTAAGAATATATAATGGAGGTGAGATCACATCTATGGAATTTGAAAACTATTGGAAGGAAGTTGGGATTGAAAGACATAATGTAACATCCCGCTCTGGCGCACTGACAAAACTTATTCTTTGAGGACACTTGCTCGCAAGTGATCTGGATTTTATGATGATGAACCACTTAACCTTGATGATGATGCGTCATGATTGATGACATGATGCTTTACCATTGCTATATACAGATGCTATTAACTCAGTTTCATTGAGTGTGCAGGGTTTCGGACCTTGAGGATGCAGAGGCATCGGTGGAACTCCCTTGGACTCCGGATTGAGTCAGGGAGTGGGCTATTTGAGTTGTTTTCATTTACAGTGATATTGTGTGGTTTTGATGATATGCTATTGATTTCATGATATGTTGTTGACATGATCTGACATGATGGTTGATGATGCAGGTTGATGATAGCTTGCCGACCAGACTCACATATGGAGTAAAGGGGCCACACACGAGATTCAGAGAGATTTAGGGAGAGGTGTGTCAGCAGCCCTGCCACAGCCTATTAGCACTCCCGCCGTGGCTCGAACTGTAGGTTAACGATTACCTAGTTCGAGAGGACCCATGATGTCGTGAGGGAAGACTGCGACAGTCGCTCACGATTC
>ML778468.1:325488-360529 GCA_009831015.1 Picea engelmannii
TTGTTATTGGTGATAATATGATAAGATTGGTTGGCATTATGGTTTGCAATTTCGTTCCGCAATGATATTGTAGAGTTTGTTTATATTCTGATCATGTGTCACATTAGTTATGACGTCTTGTGTTTTTGCATTGATATGAATTAGGTGATGCTGTTAATTTCTTATTTGTTAAAAAGAAAAAAAAAAGAAAAAAAATTCCTATTGAACCTTGCTATTCATAGACATAACGAAGGGGTCGTTACACATAATACCACGATTTATACTCCTCAAAAAAATGGTGTTGTTGAACGCATGAATAAGACTCTTCTAGAGAGATCAAGGAGCATGCTCAGTAATCCCAAGTTGCAGCAAGAATTGTGGGTAGAATCAGTTCTTACAACATGTTATCTGATAATCTGGTCACCATCAACTACAATAAACTGTAAAATTCTAGAAGAGGTATTGACAGGTCATTCGTGTGATTATTCAAATCTCAGAATATTTGGTGCTGACGATTATGATCTTATTTCTAAGATCGACGTTTTAAGTTAGATCCCAAATCAAAGAAATATTTTTTTTTTGTTTATGGTGATGGAGTTAAGGGATACAGATTGTGGGATCCTACTTCCCACAAACTCATCATTAGCATAGATGTAGTATTTTATGAATCCTCACTCATAAAATATGTTATGGTATATGTTGAACTAAGACAAGAATATGTACCACAAGTTTAGCAAATTCAGTTGGAGACTCATCCATATTCAAAATAGGAGGAGCATGAAGAAGTTCTAGAAGATGAAGATGAAGATGCATAAAATATCCAGGAAACTATGGATATGCCTCAACCATCTGTAAGGATATCTACACCAGTCAGGAATCCTCCTACACGTTATGACTATTATGTTTCATTTGTGGTTTTGGTTTCTAATAATGGAGAACCTAGTTGTTACCAAGAAGCAATGAAGGTATATGAAAGTGTTAAATGGCAAGAAGCTATGAAATAAGAAATGGATTATTTAGAGAGGAATAAAACATGGGACATGGTAGAATGTCCAAAGGACATGAAGGTTGTTGATTGCAAGTGGGTATACAAACTAAAAAAGGGTGTTCATGATAAAGTTGAAAGGTATAAAGAAATACAGGTAGAAAAAGGGTATTCTCAAAAGGAAAGTATTGATTTTCATGAAATCTTTTCATCAATTGTGAAACTTGTTTCAATACTTGTTGTGTTCGCACAAGTTTCTTTACTTGATCTTGAGTTAGAGAAACTAGATGTTAAAGCATCATTTCTATATGGAGATTTGGATGGGGATATATATATGGAATAACCAAAATGGTTTGCTCAAAATCGCAATAAGATGTTTATTTGCAAGCTCAAGAATTGATTGTATGGCCTGAGGTAGTCTCCCAGGAAATGGTACAAGAAGTTTGATTCCTTCATGGTGATAAATTTTTTTACGATAAGTGAACATTATCATTGTGTTTACTTTAAAAAGTTGGAAAATGTCATATTCATTATTTTGGTGTTATATGTTGACGTTATGTTTGTTGCAAGAAAAAGAATGGTCAAAATCAATAGGTGAAAGGCTTGATTAGCTAATACGTTTGATATGAAGGATATAGGAGAAAAAAAACAAATCTGGGGCATCAAGATACACAGAGACAAGAAAAATGGTAAGATGTGGTTATCACAACAGAAGTATGTGCAGAAAATACTTATGATATTCAGTAACCCATACAAATCCCTTTGGCTTGCCATTTCAATCTTTCTTCAATTTCATGTCCTAGTAATGACAAAGAAAAGGATTATATGTCTCGTGTGCCATATGATAATGCAACATGAAGTTTGATGTATGCGATGATGAGTACTAGACCTGATATTTCACATGCATTTGGTGTTGTCAATAGATGCATGGAAAATCTAGTTAAAGAGAATTGGCCAGTAGTAAAATGGGTGGTTCAATATCGTAGGGGAACGAGTAACTATTTTATCACATATGACGGTTACAATGATTCAGTATGCGGTTATGTCGATTCATATTTTGCAGGTGACTTGGACAAAAGGATATCCACTTCAGGATCTGTCTTTACTCTTGCAGGAGGACCTATTAGTTGGACGTCAAAACTTAAAAAAATAATTTCTTTATCCACTACTGAGGCATAATATATGGTTGCCTCACATGTATGAAACGAGGCAATTTGGTTAAAAGGTTTGTTGGGTGAGTTTCAAAGGATGCAGGACAAGGTGAAAGTATTCTGCGATAATCACAATGTTATTCATTTCACTAGAAATCCATCTTATGAATAAGATGAAGCATGTTTCTATTAAATATCATTTTGTAAGACAAGTTGTTGATGAAGGGGGAGTGGCTCTAGAAAAGGTCCATACAAAAGTGAATTCTGTAGACATGTTCACGAAACTAGTTTTGTTAGAGAAACTACGATAATGCTTGACTTCTCTTGGCTTGCAGAAAAGGGTTTATCTTGAATTAATTTGGTTATGATGTATCAGGTAAATTGGTGTCAAGGTGGAGATTATTGAAATTGCCAACTAATTTTACATGCGGCTACATGCACACCATATCATCTAAAAATGGAATGTGCATACATGCACACTACACTAAGCAGTTTGTGTTACTGGTGGATTTGGTTTGTTTAATCGTATAACAGATCCCATATATATAGCTTACTCGTAGAGGTGTGGCGAAGCAATGTGGTGTAGCTAGCGTAGTTTGTGGGATGGTTGTAAGCATGTGTTTGGATGTTGAAATTCTCCCTTAAATAGTAATAATATCGATTATCATAATCACTTGGTTCTCTCTCTTAAAATTGCTTTTCCATGTAAACACTATGTTCATTGTATGATTTTTGTTCTCACTTTTTTGTTTGTCATTAATCTTGTTGATTTTATGTTTTCGCTACCCAACCATTTGAGGGACCTTTTCCTCATTTTTTCAAAGATTTCTCTAACTCCACCAAGGAACACTTTGTTTAGCATCGCTACACTCAGTATTTAAATAATTGTGATAAATGAATATATCACACACACATATAAAATGATCCATATATATTTATTATAATTTCGAATTTATTAAATATTAAAAAATATTAAACTTTAATTTTTTTGAATATTTAAAAAAATAAATTGAGTTAGGTATATTTGTTTGTTTTTCCTCTTTATATAATTTTATATGTTACAGAGAAATGAGATTGATATTATGTAGAACCATAATCTTTTCAATATTAAATTATAGAATTCATATCGTTTTTTTAATGCAATTAATAAATAAATAAACTTAAAAAATATCAAATACATATATTTATCAATCTTAATCTTATATTTGAAGTTTGATCCCGGTAAGGTGATTTGACACTATTTGACACTCCTATCTATATAAGTCTAGGAGGTATACATACCCTAACCCTCTCTGGATTTGAACTTCTGACCTCTTAAGAGAAAACACATGTTCTTAACCATTAGACCCACTCATACTGTATATCCAACTCAATTACAAATAATGAAAAAATAAATTGATTTAAAAATAATTATAAATTAATTAATTATTTCAAAAAAATGTAATTAATTATATAATAAAGAAATATATAAAAATATAATAGTAGTAATAATAGTAATAATTTAATTAATTATATAATAAAGAAATATATGAAAATATAATAATAATAATAATCTATTTTTAAGATCATAATTAAACATCAAATTGGTGTTTGAGATTCTATTGTGAGAAAATAAATTAATTTTCAAAATAATCATAAGTTGATTTATAATTAACTGTGTGAGAAGGAAATAAATTAACCTTCAAAATGGTCATATTATAATTTTATTTTATTTTTTAAATTATAATTACATTATAATTTAACTAGATAATTATGACATGATTAATTGTTTTGAAAAGTCACAAGTCATCGCATATTAAAAGAATCATGACAATTATATTTTTTTTAATAATAAAAAATATGATTTAAAAAAGCATAATAATTATGTTGATGATGATGATGATGATTAACATCCACTAAGACCTAATTGATCTATCAGGCCTTAAGACGGTAAGTGATTACTTGTGATTCTTTAGAATTTTGTTTCTGTGCTCGAAAAACATTAAGAGAAACTTTCCAAGATCACCATACTTTTGTTGAGTTAAGAGGTTAGAAAGGTTGGTAGTCTGATCAATATTTTGAAAATGAGATATAATATGGGTATAGGCTGGGCAATCTAAGAGAAAGTGCTTTTCATCTTCAACCTTCTTAGTGTCACAAAGGTGACACAATCTTTCATCCCATGGCGTTTTAGGAACTGACCAATGCCCAGTTTCACTATGGAGCTTGTGAGAATTTGTTCTTATCTTAGCAATGGTTATCTGTTTCTTTACACTTGGCAAAACAGATAGATAACTTTGATCTTCTATATTAGGGTTGATTACATCTTTATAATACCATAATTTTCTTTTTTCCTCTAACTCTTTATCACACAACATTTTTTCCTTAAATTTTGATTTGACATTTTTTTTAATAGTATCTTTATTCTGCAAAATGATTTCTTCCATGATTCCCCAATATTTTAGCCAAGATCGGGCGTCTTTATGCCATCCTCGCTTGAGTCAATGGTGGTTATGACTTGATTTTGAAGCAATTTTAGGTAGCCTCTTGTCTTCCATGTTGTTTAAATTGTTCTTATACATTAGGTATCTAGTCATAGACATGCTCTCAATGGGGGAGAGGCTTGTTTCTACGAGGAGGATGGGATAGGGCATATTTCCTTGAATTTTGAGATTATAGGTTATAAAATTCTTTTGTATTTTCTCTATCTTTCTCCAAGATTCACGAGAGATACTACAGCCCCAGACTTCACATCCATAAAGAATAATAGGTGTAACAAGAGTATCAAAGAAGAGTTTCTTCTTATCCCAACTCCAAAGATTAGTTGATTTACAATTGTTTTCAAGCCCATAATAAGCTTTCCATTCCCCAATAATCCTTTTCTCAATGCTATAATTCCAATTGAGCTTGCTGTGAATATCAATTCCAAGATATTTGTATGAAGTCATTTCCTCCAAGTTGTTGTTGTCATATACAAAGGTATCATAATTTTCATAATTTTGTTGTTGTTTAATTTTATTATAAAAAACTTATCACAATTGTATTGTTTAATTGATTAAAAAATATGATTTAAAAAAGCATAATAATTATGTTGTTTAATTTTAATTAAAAAAAAAGATAGACCTTTCATAATAAAAACATTACAAATATGCAATTTAATTTAAATTACAAAGATAAGATTTTAGAAAAACATAATGAAATATCATAATTATATAGTTTAATTAAAATTAAAAAGATTACTTAAAAAAACCATAATAATTATATCATTTAATTTAAATTAAAAAATAGAGGTTTAATTTAATCATTTGAAAGTTGTCAATTTTAGTTAGCTGAACCTGTTAAGGGGTGGGTTTCATTAGTTAGGTGACCAAGTTCGATATCATTATAGTGTGTTTAATCGGTAGGAGACACCACAAAATCCAGTCATGTTAAGGGTTCGTGCCCCGGGTTATTTTGACGACTTAGATGTCTCAGGGTTGTGGTTTCTTACCCAAATATTGAAATGTTGGTCCCACATTTATAAGAAATACAAATACACACAAAAAATCATCCGTAAGTCATGTAATTACTTTATACAAAGATTCGTTGGATTTCCCCACACAATTGAATTTAGACCATTTTTATAGAAAGGTGATTAAAATAAAAATCCTAGGGAATTGTTTGTTCTCCTCCCTCGCCAGGTTCAATTCCCATAAATGATATGTTGGACCATTGTGATAAAGATAGAAGGATAGGATCCTCCTTGAGTGGAACCCCTAATGGGTGTGTCTCTATATGTATCGCTCCTCGCTAAGTCACAAGTTCCGTGCTAGGAGATGGCTTGTTGGATGTTTCCACTAGCCTCATGTTTATAGTGGAAACCATCTAGATTTGATAATAGACCACGTCGAGATAATCCTAGTGAGCCATCAATTCACACAGATATTAAAAATAAAATAAAATAAAAGTCATTCATGTTTGTTATGTCGAGATTTTATTTACATTATATAGATTTTTTTAAATCATAATGTTTGGAGTAAATTAGATTTTTTCAAACTTAAGGTTACTTAATTCAATATGTTCTTTTTGGAATTTGATTTTGTACTTTTTTTTTAAGTTAATAAGAAGTTCTATTAATTAAAATAAAATAAACATAGAGTTATAATAACTTCCAAATTAGTCCATTATAATATACCGATATTCAGATAAAAGGACAAAAAAGTTCTATCTTTTCATGCCCTTAGTTTATATCAAGTTTTACAAAAAGACTAGCAGGGGATTCCCAAAGGGAAACCGAGCTCTATCGCTGGAAAAACAGGACAAGAGAAACAATTGTTGGTGAAGCCAACCTACATCCACAAAATCCATAATGAGAGAAGTCGCCATATGGGAATGAAAAATAATATGAACAACCGTAAATAAGATTACGAACCTGGACATCAATTTCTCAGATCTAGGATCAGACTCAAACCCTGTCGAGTCCACCCCAAGTCATAAAAAAATGCATTGAACAACGATAACACCCTATCTTGGGAGACCAAATCTTGTTGAGCTAATTTTTGACAATCAACTATGCGAATATCAGTCGGAGAGGTTTCATAAGACCTATCAACAAATTCCATTACTAAATGAACTCCTTCATTGGGTAAATGTTGAGTCACTCTAATTACATCTCTTCTAACATGACATGCGAGGATGGTTTCAATGGATCCAATCTCATATTGAAGAAAGGTCTGATTGGCTACAAATCACCATTTGGCTACAAATCACCATTTGGTAGAGATATTATTAGGAGAATTTAATTAACCATTCTCAATGTTGTATGGCATTTGAATGGCAAGATGAGAGTTTCCTTCAACAATGAACTTAGAGTAACTACAATGAGATGAAAACCTAAACCCTTATATTAAATCCCACAGATCAACTCCATTATAAATCAACTCCATTATTGGTGTGATACCCCAGACTTCCAACGAAGAAGTGACAATTTTCCGTGAAGAATTTTGAAATACCCCTCCAAATCCTATGGGGCCTAGGTTTCCTTTGAAATCTCCATCAATGTTAAGATTAATAAAATGTGAAGGAGGGGGATAATATTATTCGGCTGGCCAGAGAAGGAAGCCTCAAAATAGTCCCACTTACTGAGGGAGAAATATTGATGTTCCAACAATCCAAAATAGGTTGTTTCTTTTTGTTGCATGAAAGGTCCTTAGATGTCTACTGAGTACTGAGTGAGTCTTATGGTTTCCTAAATTTTCTATTTTATGAGCTCCCAAACCAACAATCAATTTTTCTTAGTCTCTTGTATGAATTCCTTTCTTTCCAAGTCTCCCACATAACGTAGCCATGAAATAGTTGTCATATCATACTGAGTACAAGATTCTCATAAATATTACTATGTGAAGAAGCTAAAGTATCTTGTATGTTATATCTAAGCCTGTTGGATTGTTGAAACAAGGAGGCCCCTTGATCCTAAAGTTCAAAGATGAATGAATATGAGTTTAGCAAGTTCTCCATGAATGATGATGGATGAATATGAGTTTAAAGTTGTCATTCCGGTGACAAAAGAAACCAAAGGAAGGAATAAAAAATCTCGTACATGACCCAAGTGAGGAATTTCAATTTTTCCACTAGTGAGAGGAGAGTAGTGACCTCAGGCCAAAGGTTCGATTTTTGAATCTTACTCCAAATTTCCAGTTCTCATTCTAGTGACAAAAGAAACCAAAGGAAGGAATAAAAAATCCCCTACATGAAAGCTTGTTCCTGTCCCAAGAGAGGAGAGTAGTGACCTCAGGCCAAAGGTTCGATTTTTGAATCTTACTCCAAATTTCCTCCTTAGGAAGGTGGTGGTGACTTTCTTTGATGTGATAAGCTTCCTCTCTATTGAAATTGTATGTTGGTTGATCACCCCACCCAAGGATAATTTTTCCCTCTCTCACTCAGATTTTGTGCAATAATAACTCAGTTTTGGAGGATTTGGTATCAATTCATTGGCAGATCACAAGATCCTCTGGTTTAAAGAGATAATGCCTCCAATTGGTTGAATCAAACATTGAATGAAAAACGTGAGAGATGGAAATCAATTTGGGGGAGTTTAGAGTTGTTTTGGTTTTCCATAGTTTATGTTGATCCTGTAATTTAGGGAGTTATTGTGAGGATTCCTCCCAAAAAAGGGAAATGGCGTTGTCCCTCACATCCCAAAAGAAGTGATTCTAGATCAAATAATTTTCCATTCAATCCATGTTCCATATCATTGATCCTAATCCCCGCTCCCCTCCATTCTAACTAATTGTTGTTCATCAAATATCTCTAATGCATATTTATTCCTGTAAAATCTATCCAAAATATATATTCCTCATTTTTTCCGTTTCTACCAGGTTTTGCCTCTAAGAACTGATTTCAACAAATATGGGTCCTTGAGTCACAATCCCGCTGTCATTTTAAGGAGGCACAATTGATCGCATGCAAGAAGGGCCCATTTCCTTGATGTTCACTTCCTATTCCAGAGGAATTTCCTTTATATACTCCATATGTTTTTAAGAATATATTTGGGAGCTTCCGTTGCTGAAAAAATATATAATAGGATATCCTATAAAACCAACTTGAGGAGGACTAAGAACCAAACAATATTAATAGATATGAAGGTCCACGATGAGATGTGATTTTCCATATTGGATAGAAGATCCTTCAAAGAGAAATTTCCAGAAGCAATATACAGAAGAGGAACCCCTAACTATTTGGATGGAAGGGAGCTCTTTATAATGCCCATAATTCTAGAAATGTTGAATTGGACCCAGACCGGGGTTTTGAAGAAGAAAAGTTATGATTTATATTGATTGATATATGTACCATATGCTACCATGAAGTCATCCAAAACCCATTTAGTTTCTCTATTTTTTCTAAAAGATGTCCCCATAAACATAGTATCGTCTTCAAATTGGCTATGTAAAATTACAGGGTTAATCTGATGTAAACATAGACCATTTAGCACTCCATCTCAAGTAATGAAATTAAGGATTGTACTGAGTCCATCATCCATAAAAAATAAAAGGAAGGGTTAGAGGGGGTTCCCCTTTCTAATGCCCCGGGAAAGGGAAAAAATTGAAGACAGGGAGCCATTTACCAAAATAGAAAAAAAGGGATAAGGAGGTTAGGGAAAGAACCCAATCAATCCAAACATTAATGAATCCAAAAGAACGAATAACTTCTCATATGTGGGAAAGTCACGAAGCTTGTAGGGTCTGAAGCTAGGGTTCGAGCTCTGACAGCCGCAGAGGACTGTGGCTACAAGATAATGGCCCCGCAGGGGCTCCCACAAAGCCAGGGAGAGGTGCCGATTGGCATCTCCTACAGCCAAGTCATGGCAAATGCAGATCCAGAACATAGAGGGAAGCGGTCGGCCTTTGAAACGCCTCCAGAAATGTACACGCAATTGATAGTCGAAGGGACATTCAAAGATCAGGACACGGATATGGATCCAGTTAAGGAAGACAACCTCGCAAGAGCCTCGGCCCCTTGGATCCCCGGTAAGTGCATTCCGCAAGCCCCAACAACCCCAAAATATGTCATAAAATCGCCCCATATTGAAGTGCAGAAACAATACATGCAAGATCATGCCCTGATCGGAAAGTTTCTGGGGCTCTGGCCCTCGGAGCGTAAACTAATTAAATGGATACAGTACTGGTGGAGGCCAAAAGGGCACTATGATATCCAACTCGGATCAAAGGGTTTCTTCACGATCATTCTCCACAATCTGGAAGACAGGAACCATATCTTTGATGGCGGGCCCTATTTTTTTAATTCGGCAGGACTTTTCTTGAGATTCTGGACGGAAAAATTCAGCCTCGAAAAGGAAGATTTTACCCATGCACCAGTCTGGATCAGGCTGTACTCTCTCCCCCAAGAATTCTAGTTGGAGGAAGTTCTAGCTGGCATAGGTAACACCATCGGCATTTATGTTAGGTCCTCTGAAGCCACCAAGCAGAGACGCTACACCTCTTATGCACGAATCTTTGTTTACCTAAACATAGCTAAGCCACTTCCGGGCTCTATTATGCTGGAATATCAGGATGAGGACTGGGCCCAAACCATTGATTACAAGCATATTCCCTTTTGCTGTAGAAAATGCCACAAGCATGGACATCTCTTCAGGGAATGCCCACTCAACAATCCGCACAAGGAGGGAAATCCAGAAAACGCCAAGGACAAGGAAGGATTCACGCAACAGGCAGGGCGAAGACGACAGGGAGGCAGGAAGCAACCAGCACAGGTAAGTAAAGATCCTTCCACCAGCAATAAATATGCAATTTTACAAGATAACCCAGGGGAATCTTCAAACCCAGCACATATCAACCAAACTCCCCAGAACATTGCTTCTCAACCTACAGAAGTAGAGCCTGAACAACCAAGGAAGAACAAGGAAACAGAACCACCCCCATCGATCCCAATGAGCGCTCCGCCGGAGCAGCAGGAGGTAGAAGACGGGGATGAGGAAATGGAGATAGAAGAACAGGATCTCATTGGAGTGGATCTGGAACACCTTCATCATGCCTACCGACACCAAAAACTGTACACCATTCCAAGAGATCAACTCAGAAAAATCCATAAAGTGTACCTCAACTCCTCAGTGGGCTCCTCCGCTCGAGCCAGCAAAGCACTGGGCATCCAGAGCAGTCAGACAAAAAACCCAAGTAAAGCACAAAAAGATGAGAAAAAAAGAGGAAGGAAATCAGCAAGTAAGCTCATACAGGAAATAGGAAGTTTCATGGTAAACTCAGGGCAGATTCACTTGATCTCGGACAGCTTCCCCCCTCTCCCCCCCCCCTCAATCATCATGAAGATCATCTCATGGAACATAAGAGGCCTCAACGGTCATAGCAAGCAGAAACTGCTACGAGATTTGATCATAGCGGAAGCACCGAATGTTGTAATGTTGCAGGAAACAAAATGTACCATAGAGGACATCAATCGACTACTCCCCTATTACTGGAAGTAGGGCGGAGMAGTTTCAATTGATGCTGCAGGAACGGCGGGCGGACTTGCAATCCTCTGGAATACCAGCAGTGTCCTGATGGAAAACTTCTGCACCACCAAATGGTCCATCACCGCTGATTATCGACTCATAGGATCAGACAAGCTCGACCATCTAACAACCGTCTATGGGCTAGCCACTCCAAGAGATAAACAGGMCTTTCTTGGAAGCCTAAGCTACCTGTCCAGCCTCACTCAACACCACAATTGGATAGTGGGGGGCGACTTTAATATCATTCGTAGCCTGGAGGAAAAAAAAGGAGGCTCAAGAAGACTGGACCGTGATTCTGACGACTTCAACAGTTTAATAGATGATCTCAGGTTAATTGACTTAGAGGCCATCAATGGAACGCATACCTGGACCAACAGAAGAACAGGGACACACAAGATCGCCTGCAAATTAGATCGCTTTCTTGTGTCGGAGCCACTCATAATGGACGACACTGTAATGGAATCTACCATCCTGAATCGCACTGGATCGGACCATTGGCCCATCCAACTATGGATGGATGTCCCAGCCACTCCAGGAAAGAAACCCTTCCAATTCGAACAATTCTGGTTAGATCATCCAGACTTCCAAGCAAACATTCATGGCTGGTGGAAGGAAGCGGAAATCTCCCACAGAACTAAGATGTATAGGTTCCAACAGAAGTTGAAGAACCTCAAACAAACGTTAAAGTCCTGGAACCGGCACACCTTCGGCAATATCTTTGATTCACAAAAACAACTCATGGAGCAAATGAACGAGATACAGTGTAAAATAAGAGAGCAGGGATTCATAGAGGAGCTCAAGGATCAGGAACTCAAAGTGAACCAACAGATGGAAAACAGGAAAAAGCAAGAAGAGATATTGTGGAAACAGAAATCGCGCATACAATGGCTCAAGGAAGGGGATCGTAACACCAAATTCTTCCACCGAGCTACTATCCAGAGAAGACACTGCAATAAGATCACGCACCTCATTAGAGAAGAGGGGGAGACTCTTCACTCCCACGCTGACCTAGAAACTCATCTGGTTGGTTACTTCCAGGATCTTCTCACGGAACCCCTTCCAGACAGAAGTGAAGCGATCAATCAAATAACTAAGTGCGTGCTAGCCCTTGTAACTCAGGAACAAAATGAATCTCTCCTCCGACCCTTCACCATCGAAGAAGTAGACTAGGCGCTTCTAGACACACCCAAATGCAAGGCTCCAGGACCAGATGGTTTCACTAGCGATTTCTTCCACTATTGCTGGTAGATGATTAGAACAGAGGTCTGGGAGATCCTAGAAGACTCGAGGATCATAGGAGAGGTCCTGCGGGCTTTTAATGCAATCTTCCTTGCCCTCATCCCCAAAGAAGGGCAAGCGAACAGACCAAAGCAATACAGGCCTATAGCCCTTTGCAACGTTATCTACAAACTCCTCACAAAAGTCATCGCCCGCAGACTCAAGCCGATCCTACCAACAATCATTTCTCCAGAGCAATCTGGATATGTTGAAGGCAGACAAATCCTGGACAGCATTATCTTGGCGCACGAGGTAATTCACTCCTTGCATAAAACTAAAACCCCAGGGATGCTTTTAAAGCTGGACATCTCTAAAGCCTTTGATAAACTCAGCTGGGAATATATGAAAGCAAAGCTAATAGCATTTGGCTTTGATCAAAACTGCGTTACCTGGATCTTAAAACTTACCTCCTCGGCCTTCTTTTCCCTGCTCATCAATGGAGTACCCTCAAAGCGCTTTTCCCCCTCAAGAGGCATTCGACAGGGAGACCCCCTCTCCCCATTCCTCTTCGTCATCATGGCGAAAGGTCTTAGCAGATCCATTCATGCGGCTCTGAGAAACAACCTCTTAACCGGCTTACCCCTACATGGCCTTTCCCCGCCCATTTCCCACAGCCAGTTTGTGGATGACACCCTCTTGATGGGAAGCCCGACTGCCAAAGAAGCCAACTCCCTCACGAAGATCCTCCAACTTTTCTCCGATGCCTCAGGCCTGGAATGCAATAAGGATAAGTCTCAAGTCCTCTTTTTCAATACCCCCCTCTCGATCCATCTTCACATCTCGGAGATCCTTGGTTTCAACAGAAGCTCCCTTCCGTCCAAATACTTAGGCTTACCCTTAATTGACAATGCCCACAAAAACTCCTCCTGGGAGCACCTCCTCTCTTCCTTCTCTAAAAGGATTTCTTCTTGGACCTTTAGGAACCTTAATTTGCCTAGCCGTCTCGTCCTGCTCAAAGCTGTCCTCCAAGCCCTCCCGATTTATGCTTTCTCTGTGCTAGCCGCTCCCAGACCGGTTCTCAATACCATCAGAAGTCTGCAGAGAAATTTCCTCTGGCATGGCCATAACAAAGGAAAAAAGCTCGCGTTAGTCAGCTGGGAAACTATCAGCAAGCCTAAGGATCAGGGGGGTCTGGGAATAAGAGATCCATCCTCAATGAATAGAGTCCTGAGTGCCAAAATTTGGTGGCGTTGGCTCAAAAACCCCACAGACCTATGGTCTAAGTTATGGAGGAAGAAATATGCCTCTAACACAGCAGAGAATAATTTGATTCGTTGGAATGGAGATAACACGGGATCCCTGATATGGACAGCGGCCAAGCAAAACAGGCATTTAGTCACGCAGCATGCATTTTGGGAGATAGGCAATGGGGAAACAACATTGTTCTTGCAAGATTCCTAGCAAAAATGGCTAGCCTTGACTGATAAGGAATGGTCAAATGACATTTGCGCCCAAGCTACAGGTGCGGGCCTAAAAAAGGTGGCGAATTACTGGCAAAATAATCACGATGAGGGCACGTGGCGCTGTTGGTATCTAGATCGGGAACAAATCAACTTGGCTCAGCATATAGATGTGGCACCCCTTCAAGAAGCATTGGCAAAGAGGAAAATTCCCATACGAGCAGGTGAAGACACACTAAGGTGGGGGTACAGACCACAAGGCTCCTACACCACACAGGAAGCCTATCAACTCAAGACCAAGACAAACCGCACCGCAGACAGGGAGATTTGGGGGAAAATTTGGAATCTGAAGCATTGGCCAAAAATCACCCTTTTCCTCTGGCTAGTCTTGCATGCAAGCATTCTCACCTGGGATAACCTGCTGAAGCGGGGGTTCACTGGACCTTCCATATGCACCCTCTATGGACAGGCGGAGGAAACTATGAATCACCTACTCAATACTTTCCAGTACACAGCACAAGTCTGGGATCAAGTAGCGATAGTTATGCGCATCTCGGACCGGCTCAGAGATAGCGTCATTGAAACTCTTATCAACTGGAGGGATCAACCTTATAGCTCTCCCTATCTCAACAGGGTATGGAAACTCTTACCCGGTTTTGTCCTTTGGCAAGTTTGGAAGGAAAGAAACAACAGAATCTTCAGAAATAAGGCTATTCATTGGAGTCTCTGCTGGGATCTTTGCCAACGCAATCTTATGGAAACTCTTCGCCTTAAACCTTGGTCTGAAACTGACTTGGCCTGCTCTCCAGCCGAGCTCCCCATCCTTCGGCACTGGACCCCTCCTCCCCCCTCTCAATTGTCCTCGCCCCCCCGTTCCCCCTCCCCCTTGAGTAGCCCTTCCCACTGGTCCCCCCCCCCAAACAGATTTTCTCAAACTCAACTTTGACGGAGCCTCTAAGGGCAATCCAGAAGATGCAGGATATGGAGTCGTCTTTCGCAATCATCTTGGACATATTATTGCCATAGGAGCCGACCCCCTCGGGCATTCCACGAATAATGCAGCAGAACTTTGGGCCCTCATCAACGGTTTGCAAATGGCCTCTCAGAACAACTACACTAAACTCATCGTCGAAGGAGACTCTCAAGTCATCATTGGCCTGCTGCGAAGAATCCTACATGGAGTCAACCCAGACAACATCTCGTCGAGCTGGAGACTCACTTATGGTCTGCAACTCATTGTAGGACTGATGCACTCTCAACGGGTGATTATTCCCACCCATATCCGAAGGAAGGCGAATCAGATAGCGGACAAATTGGCTAATGTGGGCATTGAGTGGAGAGGACCAGAACTCCGCTACTATTCAGCCCAGAACCCTGACCATCCTATCCTCCAGCAGTGTATTCGCAAAGCTGGTTCTGTGGATATCTCCCCGGATGGGGTGTTAGTGGAGTCCCCGTGGCGAGGGGAGGGACTGGACACGGTGCACAGCAAGACGAAGCCAAGTGACCGGCCCGTGCTGCAGTACAACGCCGACCCGGGGGATTAAATGCGATTAAATTGGCAATGATGGTCTGCGTAAGGGGCATTAGCGCCACCCTTTGTTCCTCCGCAGCTTGTATTATGGCTTGGCTCGTTGTATTCGGCATTACACTAGGTTTGCGAACAGAAGGGCTCCCCCCTTCACAGAGCAAATGCAACCAGGCTCGTCCTGACACTTTAGCCATTGCCTATCTGCAATTCTGGTTTATTCCAGGCCAAACCTGCTCACCTACATCCATGAAAGAGTGAATTAGAGGCAAGCCGAAGCGGGGCTCACCTTGGAAGCCCCGTAGACCTCCTGCCTCGCTTTCAGCCTCCCCGATGACTGGCTCCACCTCTCATCCCCAGTCTACGTCCCCTGCTGCCACCCCACCTCCTGCACAATCGGTTCTTCGTCGCTCTGCAGCCACCCAGCCACCAAAGTCGTCTCTGCTCATACACTCCATGGCCACCATCCCGCGAGCATCGCCTCTGTCTCAGCGCTGTCTTCAGGACCCCCGGATGCAATTTGTCGCGACCATGTCCTTCCCTGCATCCTCGAGTACCTGGAGAAGTGCACCACTGGCATTTGCAGACTCCAAGCGACTGTGTCTCCACACTGCGACCCAACCCGATAGCGAGCACTTCAGAGAACGTTTGGGCATCTTGTATGATCTAGTTTTCGAGCTCCGAAGGGAGGTGGCGGACCTCAAGTTTCGTTTGCAGGCCACTGAAGACAATGTGGCCTCCTTTTTACACATCCTCTCAGCCATGCACTCATAGCTCTCCTCGGACCCCCCTGGCACTCCTATGGGGGAGGCACTTAATACTGAAATGGATGGCATGCTGCGACAGGCAACAACGAGGAAGAAAGCAGCGGAACAATGCGGCCCAGTGGAGAACAAGGAGCGTGAGGACAGCAAGGAGGAATGCGGGGATGACCAGCCGATCAACACTGAGGCAGAACCATGGGCAAAAGAACTCCGTGCCACGTGGCTGGGATTTTCGCCAGGTGTTTAGTCCTCTTTTGTTATGCTTCCAATTTCTTAGGCTCCTAGACTATATGACTTATAGGATGAACTATGTTTGTTTTGCTGAATCAACAATTGTCTAAGATTTCTGAATGGGGGCTGGCTGGACTGGTTTCCCCTCTGTTGCGGCAGTCCAGTAATTACAACCAGGTTCACTTTGTATTTTGGAAACTTTTTCTGCTCTAGCAGGCACCACTTATATAATATATACTTCTTACTTAAAAAAAAAAAAAACTTCTCATATGTGTTTCCAACTAATCATGTAAAAATCCTTCTACATGACCAACTTGATAAGCATGCCTCGAGAGTGGTTTTTTTCTAGGGAATGAATCAATTCATGGGAAAGGATAACATTGTATAAAATTTGCTTACCCTCAACATATCCATATTTCTCTAGTGATATAAGAAGTTTCATCAAGGTTTTAATGTAGGAAGAAATCACTTTGATGATGATTTTGTAAATTATGTTTCATAAGGAAATATGATGAAAGTTCCTAGGGTTTTAGGAATTCTTTTATTTAGGAATGAGGGTGGTAAAAGTGGAATTGAGGGTAGGAGAGAATCCCATGAAATGGCACAAGAGTCCTCCACAAGGCCCAAAAATCCCTATTTGATAATTGGCTAGCAATGATGGAAGAAGGTAGTGATAAACCCATCTGGGTCGGGGGATTTACCCATAGAAATTCCATAACCACTCTCTCTACATCCTCGAAGGTGATAGGTCTCATATGTGTATCATTGTGATCAATGGAGACAAGTCTAGAGATACACAGCATAATTTTTCTTATGACAATAGATGAGTCAGGGAAAGTCTTAGATAATGAATCACTATAAAAATGAACCATATATTATTGAATATCCAATATCCAATTGATATTATTTCCTTCTTCATCATGAAGATGTGTGATCCAGTTGGAGTGACTATGTTGGAATGCTTTTGTTGGATCCTGGACTGTGCAAAATGTTTGAATTAATATCTCCTTCTTTGAGCCACTAGACCCAATATTTTGTTCTCCAAAGAATCTCATCTTGCTTGTAATGTTCCTCTATATAGGAGTTCATATCTTATTCTTCCTATGTAATAACCTTTGAGCATCCTTGAAGGATGATACGTTGTTAGGACATAGCCATATTGGACTCCAAATATCTTTTGTCCTGAAAGATATTTCCAAAAACAATTTTATTCCAAAGCTTGAGGTGCTAATTTAGGTTCTTAATATTCCATTGGAACCTATACATAAGTGTGTCCCTCTTCATGACTGCATCATTGCACCACCTAGATACATTCTCCTGAAATTAAGGTGAGAGAGCTATAAATGATCAAATTGAAACAAATTCTATAAAGGGATACCTGAGACATCCAGAGATACGAAAATGGGCCAATGATTAAAACTAATAGAAGGGAAAATGTTTTCCTCAATGCTTTTCTGTGATAAAATGATAGATTCAGAAATTAGGAAGTAGTCAAGTCAAAAATAAACTGATTGGTCCCCAACCCTCCTATTATTCCATGTGTGTAACCCATTGATAGTTTCCAAATAAATAATGTGAAGTTGAAGAATGAGGTGCTTGAAAGGATCACCTTCAAATTCCATCCTCCTAAATCCTCCTTATTTTTTGTCCAAAGAAGTGATAAAGTTAAAATCCCCGCCAATAATCCAATTGTTCTCTTATATGATATCATCTTGGGCTTGTATACTTCGTGAAAAGATATTCTTCTCATTCTGAGCTTGAGGATCATAAAATTTGTTGATATAGACAATATTTAGAGAGCGTGTGAACTAAAATTTAGTTCTAAGACTCTGTATAGTATAAAAAAAATATCCAGTAAAATTGCATTTGTATTATAGAGAAGGGATAAGCCTCCAAAAAATAACCTATAATCTAAATCCATAATTCCACTCTACTAACCTATAACCACCTATAACCTATAACCTATAATCCATAAATAACCTATAACCTATATTTTTGTCTTTCATCTCGATAGATCAAGATGAAGCTCTTGATTGATTGATTTCCTTTTTCTTGTTTGGAACCTTAACAAATTCCTCCACATCATTTTCCTCTATTGGTCAATTCCATTTTGGATGTAGGTTGAGAGGGACATATCTTAATAGTTTTCCATGTTCATCCCACTTACAATAACTAAAGGGAATGCATTCATAGTATAGGGTCTGCACCCACTTTGAGTCTTGATGGTTGAGATGAATGGATTTCGGGATATGAATTGAAACGTTCATGAAAAACCATATTTTTTCATATGGAGTATATTTTCTCTAGTAACTTCATAGCTTCTACAATTTTCAAAAAGGTTCCTAGGCTATCACATATACCCTCAAAGTTTTCATCACGCTAGTATTCTTGAGGGAGCGAGTACAACCTGATCCATATTGGTGCATAGGAAAATTATTCATTCTCAAAACTAAATTTATTTGTCTAATAGCGCAAATGCAACCCAACCAAATTGAAAAAATATGGGCCATTTCCGAATATATGTTCCCTATCCTCTTAGTTATGGAATTTTGTAGTAAAAAATCACTTTGACCCCATCATTAGATCTATATGCCCTTTTTTCTTCAACCAAGTATTGGTGTAGCCTAATTGAACATGTTCTCTCGACCAAAGGCTAAGAAAGTTTCCTATTACTATGTGGTCCTTCATATATTAGACATAGTTTCCCATATTACTTGTTGTAACATGCCTGCCATTTCGTTACGACAACAAGCCTCACATAACAAGGGAATTTTTTTTGTGTGTGCATGTGTAGAAGGGTAATAAAGACATTATACTCAACATCGCAACACGACAATGAACATGACGCATGCAACTCACACGAAAACAACATAATGACCTAAGAAGCATGTCAAGCATCTGGAAGAAATGGACAACAATCAACCGACGAAGAATAAGAATGACTACCCACCCATCCTACCCTGCAATGGTTAGGACCTCCAGTACACATAAGGAACGCTCAAGCCCAGGTTCCCATCGATTTTGACCATTTAAGGTCTCAAGGCTGGAAATTTTTCCGAGGACCAAGGAGGTGTCTACATCCCACCTGACACAAGCATACCAAGCCTACTAGGTTAAGGACAATCATCTTAACAACCCCAAGCACCCAACAATTACACAAGTAACTAGAATTTATTATAGTGAGCAACCAAGCACATTTAAGGTTTGCAAGACCAGGTACGAACATTAATTGAAATGAACATCAACACCCTCAACAGGAAGCACAAGCTAAAAATGACTTTGACAATATCCCGATCAGTCATTGAGTCAATAATGACCGTCTGTTTTAATCATCTATTACTAGCCCAACTTAGCATGTCTAAAATGCAAAATATCATTAAGGTACAATCTAAATTAGCCTTAAAACAATCTCATTTGCGCAATTTTAAATTTCAAGTGTCATCAAGGTACCATCTAAATCAACATTGAATGGACATCAATAAGCAAGTGTGAACTCCCCCGGATAGGGTGACACGTAGTAATTCGGAGACACACGGACTGATTTCGGGACGCATTATTAATGCATCAACCGGCGACCATCCCCTCTGCCATTAAAACACCATGGATTACTGCAGTGGTAACCAAACGACGAGCCTCCTCGCACAAGGGAATTGTACCAGCCTCCAACTCACTTAAAACCAAGCCTTAGAGGCTATGGGGATCGCGGTAACCCTCTGCCTTATCACCGGGATTGATAGCATAGAGAGGCATTTTCTCCTTGCAGTGTTCAATCCACCAGTGCATCCGCAATACACTCCACCAGAGCAAAGATTCAAGGCCCCGTCGAAGCTCTAGAGTAGAGCAGTCCATCCGCTAGGAACCCTGGTCATTCCTAGGGTCTCCACCATGCCTAGGGCATGGGGAAAGTTGCGCAGAGGTGCCGCTTGGTACACGGCTGAGTCTTGACACCAGCGACAAAGGAATTTTGAACAGGCGCTGGCCATAGTGTCCACTCGACGATGCAGGAAACTATGAACGCCTCCCATGGCATATGTGGAGGAAATTGCTTTAGAGGATGCCATGCAGAGCTACCCCAAGCTCCCACTGTTTACAGTCCCAGATAACTGGAACCCACCCACTGAATTTGGAGAGGAAGACAAGCCTCCGCCTAGGGAAATTCAGAAGGATTTCAAATCCACCAGCCCGGAGGAGCACTTCCCCACCTTTTTTGTTGAAGAAGAGACCCCTCTCGATGCAACCACAGGGACAGCGACCCAGTCTCTCAACCATTCGGAGTAGACAAGCAGAGAAGCAACGTAATCTAGACACCCAGCCTCCATCGATAGCCACTGGCTGGAGCAGCCACCCTTTACTGATTCAGGGCACCTCGCACTCATCTTCGAGCTAAGAAGTCTGATGGACGACCAGGTTTTTCGCCTTGCCAGAATTGACCAGCGACTTGATATGCTCTTCGCGGCCCATTCCAAAAATCTACCACTGCGGCAATGCCCAATGTGTGCGCAGATGTACGTGCTTCTAGTAGGTTGGCAACAATAGGGAAATGAGAAGAAGCGCACGGGTAAAATTGTTCAATGATGCTCTCGGTTAAGAGTCCCTTCTTTGTTCTGCAAAAATCTCTAGTTCAGTTAGTTTTTCAGTTTCCTTACGTCTAGCTTATGGCATATAGTTTGAACCTCACAAGTGACAGTCCTGGTTTCCTTCGGGCAGGACGGAACCATGTCTATTTTGTTAAAAGAGAAACACTTGGCATAGGATGCCCAACTGTCTCAGTTTCCTGCTTAGGTGGGACAACTGGCATCACAAACAGTTACTGTATCTTGTTTATGATAATATAATAGGATCCATCTTTTTGACTTAAAATAAAATAAAATAAGCAAGTCTGAACTTCGACTTGGTTGTAATAAAAATATGATTAATATTAATTATAATCTAACTAGCTTGCCTAAATTATAAATTAGCCATAAATCAAATTTTCATTAAATACATCCAATTTAGCAAATACCCTTTTCCTTCATTACAATCGAATGACTAATCGAATTTAATCAATATTAGAATCATAAACTATAATTACCAGCTAAATTAACATTAATGCACATCAAGGGAGCAAGTCTGAAATTATAAACTGAGCTTAACTTACATCAGGTTAACCTTAGATACGATCCAATCAGCCATTAATATGAAATAATAGTAATAACCATATTATTGCAGAAAGATACAAGTAAGGCAATGGTGAACCAATTAAATCTCAACCTGTCATTAGTACGATTTGTTCTCAGAATTATCAAAATAAATAAAAGAACATTCTCATTATCATGCCTAAAGCTTATGCTTAAAGTGTTATATGATGAATTATTTTCGGAAGGCCTATCTAGCCAAAAATCGGTATTACTGTTGTAACGACTTCCATTGACTGGACTTGGTTGAGAAAGTTGTCTTCTAGCCAAAGGGGGAAAGGATGTAATAATATTATTTTACTGGTAAAGAGGTTAAAACGCACACTGTGATAGGTCATAAGAGTCGGTGGCATAATTTCTTGTCAATGATGTTAATAATAAGAACGCAATCATCAGGGATACCTGCAGCTGAATTTGTCGTGTGATAAGCTAGTCAGTCAAAGGAAAACATTGAGCTACAATCCAACAACTGCCGGCAATCAATTCTCAATGCTGAGTAAAAAGAAAAAGAAAAGTTTTGGAACGATCAATATAGAAGGAATATAGAAAAAGTATCCTATCTGTAGCTTCGCACTATGCAACAGAGCAATCAACAATATAAACAAACGTTCGGGTGATGAATCAAATCAAATGAAGAGTAAAAACACTATCATTAAGGAAGATAATGCAAATGCAACACCATTAAATAGAGTGACTGTGCATTAATCACCTCGTAAGGAATTATGATCGCTATGAGGATGCATTCGTGTTCCTGTTAATAAATGTGTGTTTTCTATTGACTGTAATCGCCCTACCAATTAAAAGAGGTCGTGTTACCTTACTCGCCACAAATTGGAACAAATATAGTCATTGTTCTTCACAGTTGAAGGCACAGACAATTTGAATGGACGGGGGCCAAATTTCGTGGGCAAGAATACGCGATTTTCGCAGTGAGGATTGTAGAGATCCATGCATGGAGTGATGGCTGAATTGCAGGGTTCCAGGAAGACGTTGAGGTTAAAATGATTAAGGGAAGAGACTTATATGCAGAGGTTAAAAACAATCGTTGGGGTTAAAAGCAACGAATGCCAGTCTAGAAGGGTAATAAGATCACGCGACCAAGGACATTCTCATTGGATCTCAAGGCACAGTCTTACGTTCATTCCAGAAAAACTCAGGCAAGTGAAGGTTGCTTATCAATTTGAACAACAAATACTAACCGTCTTCATAAATTAAGGAGCAAAGGTATTTAAAAATCTCAGAAAATAATTTTATATGAAGGAAGTTGGGAAATATCCTTGGGAAAAATGCGGATAAGGAAATATAACAACAAGGAATCCATGTAAAAAAAAAAAATGTTCAGAAACAAGGAGAAACACACAGAGAAAGGAGTGTTCATCGAAACCCAAAAATGGACAAACATTGAGGGGACAAGGGAAAACTTCAAGTAAGACGTAGAGTTAAAACTTTCCATCAATACATAAACGCAGGGTTAATATTTTATCCAATCACGCATAAAAATACAGAGTTTAATTTCTCCATTAATACATAAAAAAAAACACATAGGTAACATGTTTACATCTATTACATAATGATAGTCACGGAGGTAATATTTTACATCCATTACATATCCACAATTGCAGGGGTAATATTTTACATCTATCCTATAATTACAATTGCTGGAGTTACAAAAACTAGTCAATTCAACAAGAACCAAAATGCAGATCAGAGTTAAATACTTTTTACATCTCGGGGTACTGATATAAAGATACTATCAATAGTAGGAGAATGCCAGGGCCATAAGGATAGCTCATCGAAGGGATCACATGGATTCTAGCAGTCAAGGCACAGAAAAATAAACAACAAGGAAGAAAGATATACATACACAGAGGTCGTACTGGAAGGCACAATTCAAACTATCAGGCAAGGACAACAACAGAGGTAGACAGATGATATGTTCATCCTTTGCTTCATCATCCTCACATAGAAAAGTAGGGCGTCGAGATCCACAGGTATTTTAACGCTAAGGCAACGACTGTAGATCAGGCTCCTGGCCGACTGCTCAAGTGAGGACTAATGAGCTAGGGACAGAAGCTAAGCAACCATGAAGGACACAATCAATCACATCTAGGTGGTCAAGATAGGCGGGAAAACAAAGGCCATGGGAGACAACAACCATCGAGATAGGCTAAAAATAGTTTTAGTCATTAATTTAAAAAAAACATCAGTTTACTTCACCATTAAATAAGCAGATCCAAGCATAATCCCTAATACATTCTACCATACAAAATTAAGAGAGCGTAACATTGCCTGATCGCCTGCACTGAATGACGTCGGTGCGCTCCGAGCAACTCCCGCTTGCCGACCAGCGAGACTTCACCGGTACCTCCCAGCCAATGCTAGGGGTACTCTTCTTCCCCCTTAGCCCCCCAATCTGCAAAGGAGCCACACACACTATCCATAGATTTCAATTAGCTCCCATCTCGTCTCGCAAGGCCGAGCTGCCACTCCTCTTCGAGCTAGGTATCCCAACTCCCACAATTAAATCAGTCAAGTAGATAATTCTGCAGTGTAATGTTACGCAAACAGAAGATCATCCTTCATCCTTCTCCCTCATTCATTATATAGAGTTTTGAACTTCCTTTCTTTCCTAAAATCTCATTTAATTAAAAAATTTAAAAATAAATACCTAATAATTCTTCTCCCTACAAGTGTCCCCCATCCCCTACATTCCTCCATTATTTAATTTCTTTAATTAATTAATTATCTTATTTCCCTCACCCACCTAGAGTTACTCCTAGAATCACTCCTAGGTGTCCCCAAATTCCCTTACAAGTTTTAAAGGTTTTCCCTATTATTAAATTGCTAATTTAGTATAAATTAGAAGGCTCTTAAATGGTAGATTCTTTACTAAGTTGACTTTTTGGTTTTTCCCTTAAGTTCCCCTTTTTCCCTTTTATGTTTACCTCTTTTCCTAGTTTCCTAAAATTTTAGATTTTCCATCTTTCCCCTTTTTAATTAGAACTCAAAAAGGCAGGTGGGGAATTTTAACCCTTTTTCCCTTTTATCATTTAATTAGTATATTTTAAATTATCAAAAAGATAAAACAATTAATCCCAACAATTTTTTTTTTGAATAATTTAAATTTCTTACTCCCTTCAGATTACAAGATTTTATGAAGATCATAATTATTATTTAAGTTGTTTTTATTTTAATTATTATTATTATTATTATTTTTATTTTTTTAAAGGTAGACAAAATTTTACCACTAACGTAATTTAGAATTAGACCTTAGATTTTGTACTGGGCAACATTCAATTAGGGAAATTGTTTTAAAATACTTAATACTAAGGCCATCTAGGTTCATTCCTCTATCATCAACCAGACGACGTGCTCTTCAGGACTCACTAGGTGCTCCAAGGGTGTCACTCGCTTCATTTGTTCCCTTGCGTGACGTGCCCTTTAGGATGCACTACGTGGTCCAAGGGTGCCACTCGCCTCTTGAATGACATGGTAGACATCCATAGCCCATGGAGTCAATACTCCACCAGGTGAACTTGTGGGAGACTAAGTGCCTCTAAAAATTAAGGCCTGTGCCTTATTGCACGCCCCTTAGAATCATCGTGAGCGACTGTCACAGTCTTCCCTCACGGCATCGTGGGTCCTCTCAAACTAGGTAATCATTAACTTACATTTCACGCCATGACGAGAGTGCTAGTAGGTTGTGGCAAGGCTTCTGTCCACACCTCTCCCTCAACATCTATGGTAGTTGTGTGTGACCCCTTTACTCCATATGTGAGTCTGGTGGACAAGCTATCGTCAGGCTGCATCATCAACAAATCATGTTAGAATATATCCATGTCATATCATCTAATCAGATGCGCTAATATCATAGTAAAAATAATCAAACCCCAATGGTACACTCCCTGACTTGATCCAAAGTCCAAGGGGTTCCATCGATGCATCTGCATCCTCGAGGTCCAAAATCCTACACACTTAGTAAAACCGAGTCAATAAGACCTGTCTATGTCGAGGCAGAGAAAAACAACAAGTCATCATCCCATAACACCTCATAATCAAAATCAAAAGGTTTAATAGAATAATAATCCATATCACTTGCGAGCAAGTGTCCTCAAAGAACAAGTTCGCTCAGTGTGCCAGAGCGGGATGTTACACTTGTCTATATGTCATATCTCGACATCCCATCCATCTTTAGAATACATTTACCTGGTTCTCAGGCTCGATCCTCCTTTCGATGCAATGGATCATCCTCTGAGATTAGATCCTTACATATAGTACTCTACCCCACAATCAATTCACTATTGACTGCAACATTTTTAGTAACCATTGCTTGAATATGTTTTCTTCTTGAATTATCACACACAACATGGTTCTTCACAATATACTAGGAGGGGGAAGTCTTCCCCCTCACACTATGGAAGTCACCATAAAAATAAAGAAACAAAGAAACACAAATAACTCTGTAGAGACCCTAGATACATCCATATAAACCATAGTGATCCCATTTAACAAATAAATGCACATAACTTCTCCTTACCTCTACTACTCTCCCACATGATCGATTTGTTGTTATTTGCAATAGTTTCAGTAACCATTGGTTGAATTTGGTTTCTTCATGACTTAGCTCCCACAATATGGTTCTTCTGAATATCCTGTATGGAGGAGGAATTCACACCCCCTCTCCCACTGACGTCACCATAAGAAAAAAAAAAGAAAAAAACATAGAGAACTGCGTAGAAACCCTATATATGCCTATAGAAATGATAGTGATCCAATTTAACAATGAAATGCAGAGAACTTCTATAAAACATATTCTAGAAAAATTGATTATGTATTAGGACATTAATTCTCCTTCCTTTAATTATTTAAACTAACATAAATTAAGAACATTTAATATTTTTATTCATATAATTTTCTACTAGCATTGTCTAAATCTTCTACGTATGGTCATTTTCTACCATAATCCAATGATATAAATCTCGGAGAAAACATAATTTTTTGTTGTTTAAATTGTATTTTTAAATGCATAAATAGATTCAACATCCTAAAAAACCTTTGGATCACTCATATCATATATATTTAACCACTCAAATCTACAGATCCAACCATTTCTCGTCAGATTTTGGAGAAAATTAAATGGATAATATAGTTGGAAAATAGCCAAAATGTAGAACATTTAGACTACAACATTTTCTTCACTAAAACTCAAGTGTGGTTAATTAATGTATATATTCATGATTATTATTATTATTATTATTGGTAGTATTATGCCATGAATTTGTGCACTCATAATATTTTGGAAGATCTCATCTTTACTTAAGACTCTGGGCAACAATGCATTTTTAGTTTTCATTGACTTCAAAGGGTGAAGAAGTGCTCAAGATTTCATGAGTTGATATTGTTGTTACCAATTTATTTTATAATGATTACTAACATGAGGAAGCATTGGATATCTCATGAATGACATGTACTTTTGCCAAAGGGCCCATTCATTACACCCATTTTCTTTCACTTCTTCCCTTACTCATGGCCCACATTGAAGACAGTGATATTGACAATGATGATGATTATCATGTCCACAAATAGTAGCCCAAAATACCCCCTCATATTTCCTATTATACCTCAAACCATCCAAGCTGATGATATCCTTCCAAATCAGTGTATGGGATATTGTAATCCTATGTCACCATGAGGTATGTTAGTCCTTATTTCATGCGAATCATTATGCTTAATATAATGGGAATGTGTATGAGGATCATTGGTTGAGTTTTTATAATGCATCACTAGTTCAATAATTTATGCTTGTTTCCTTGTTCCACCTTGATGTCCAACATCTATTCCCTATTATCGTGTTTTCACCTCCTAGGAAAAGGGCTACTACCTGAGGACCCTAACAATTATAACATTTTGTTTCCCAACAATATTCAACACTTTCCATCCTAGAGCCTATCAAACTGTACTAATATTCGATAATGGGTCATGGTACATTCTCTCATGAGAAGAGGGGTTGATGTCCCAAAGGTTGACTGAAACTTCTAGCAAAATAAGAATGAATAAATAATAGTGATAAGGAAATAAATAAAGAATAGAAAAATAATCTCAAAATCCAATCCAAACTTGTTCCATACCCTTTCCACGTTCACCCTAGTCCCAAAGTAGTGATGCTACAACTTGAAACCTTATTAAGGGGACTTGAAAAGATGTTAAGAGGAGATTAAGGGGTTTGGAAAAATGTGGCAGTTAGAAAGTGGCAACTCAAGAGAAATATCACCCTCCTCAAAGGTGTTCATAGAGAGGTACTCATTGACACCATATGTTATGAAGTAACCACAATCCATATCACTATCACACTTACTCTTGAAGGAAATATGATGAAGTAATTTCACCCACAAATTAAATAATTGTGATAAAATGAATACATCACTTTATATATATATATATAGTATAGATTTATTTTAATTTCAAATTTATTAATATTTGAAAAAAATTAAACTTTATTTTTTTTTTCATATTTGAAAAAATTGAATTAAGATAGATTTGAGATGATATGTTTTATTATTCTTTCTCTTTATATAAAATTTAGAATTAGATTGATTTTATATGGTATCCAAAAAATGAGATAGATATTATGTGGAACAAACATTATAATCTTTTCAATATTAAATTATAGAATTCATATCACTTCTTTGAATGCAATTAATGAAATAAATAAACTTCATAAATACCACCGTAGATCCATCTTAACCATGAATTTATCAACACTACAAGGTGAACATATTCTAGTGGAGGTGTTTGTAGATATTTTTTTTGTTATAAATTTGGAAACATTGTCAAAAAAACCTTCACTACAACATCCTCTATCAGTTGTGGAAGTTTTAACATATGTTTCATATAACAAAAAAATAATTGGGTCGGTGGAGGTTCTAGCAGAGGTTTTTTTTGGGTGCTTTTACTATCAAAATGCACTAGTGTGCACACATAAATGAGAAGCATTAATACTTGTGCACATACATACATGAGAAGCACCAGTTTGCATTCATAAATGATGAGAAGCGACACACATACATTAATGAGAAGTACCAGTGCACACACATAAATGAAAATCACCGATTTTTTTGTTTATGCATGCATAGGTGCATACTGTAATCATGACCGTCGAAATATTTTGAAACAAAATAAATATAATAGTACATTATGTCATTTAAAGCAGCATTATTTTCTCAGAAATTTTAGTACCAATGTGTGCAACTCATAAAAACACACCTTTTAGTGAGTTCTAAAGAATGTAGTGCAACGATATGTTTATATTTTAATTAAGTTGTTTTTATAATTTTTCAGTTAATCATCTGAAAATCAAATATTTGTTAAAATATTATTGATTTCTATATTTTTTTTATTCCATTTTGATATAATGATTGCATTAATGCGTTATACAATGTATTACACCTCTATTATTTGTAATAATGTAAATTATCCATATATTAATTAATCATCAACAAAACATTTTACAACATTTGACAATACAATAAAAAAAGAAACCCATTTGTTTATATACGAATAAGTGATCCATTGTCATACCAAATGGGACAATGTAAAGTTTCACAATAATAAAAATTCAACCAATATGTAATTGTTGCACTTGTCGATAACATGTCTTCATGCAACTGATACAATATGTGGAGTACATTAAACAAAATCCCTAGTTTTCACACACAAATATTCCAAAACATACAACTTGCAGTAACATTCAATTTTATTGTTTGTAAATTTACATCGCTTAAAATTCTATCATCACTCTGAATACGTGCAGGCCTCATTTTTTCATCACTTCTAGGAGATATTCTACTTTGGTTATTTAACCTAATTTTTTCTTGATCGACTTGTTTATGATGTTCCAACTCTTCACGTTCCATTTACAAACATAGAAATAAAGTGTAATAAGTATATATACATTTATATATATAATGGAACATACATGATTGCGTAAATAAAAAAGTGTACCATAGTAGCCACTGCTTCATAAACAATACACATTCTTTTGAATTGATGATTCATGTCATCTCTAAAAATATCGTCTATTGGATGCACTCCATACTTTTTTTCATGGATGTCTAATATGCCATGACAAAGCACACTAAATATAATTAACATAAATGTTTCTTGTTGTTCCATTAATTATAAAACAAGGGAAGTTAAACAACATAGGTACTTATAAATTGTTCATTTAAACCTTGATACTTCAAGATACACTCACAACTCATACTTAACCCAATATCTATCAATTCTTTAGTTGGCTCTTCTTTGTATGTTAACACATATTAGAAGACATCCATAGATGAGTGTAAATTAATTATTTAAATATCAATATCCTAACAAATATGGAATTTAATGTAAGATAAAAAAAAACAAGTATTCACAAACTTTGCAATCAACTCTTTTATTCCTCGTTGTCTTGTCTTATGTGTTGAATGCGTTTCATTTTTTTACTTTCGTACACCAAACAATTCAAAATTAGTATTTCATGTGATAATTAAATTTTATGTACATAAAATAATAAATGAATGATTGCATACCCCTTATGCACATTGTAATTGTTGGGATGACTCCTCCTAGGTTGCAATTATTTCAATTTCTTTTACCGTCTCCTTGTATAGTTTTTTGGACATCCCCACCAACATCTATTGGTTCAATAATCTGTCCCTTGGAATTTCCACGACATGTCTTAACCAACACACATCATTAATTTAAACCTACAAATAATTCAAAGATATTTAATTTTCAATACAACTTAAAGAATTTTCCTTAAAGATGGATGAGCTACCGTCGTGCTCTGTACAACAAGTTATTTTCCCTAAACCTCTATCATCCATATTCAATAAAAAAATGATAGGAATTATCAGATATAAAAACTACAATGTTTTTTAGAAAAATAATATCAATAGAAGCATTGATGCTCTATAAATTAATAGAAGCATCTGTGCTATATTAATTAATAGAAACATTGATCCTCTATTAATTAATAGAAGCATCCCTGCCTCAATATTTTTTCTTGTGCACTTCTAAACATGTCAACGAAGATATTTTTATTTTAAGCTACATGGTTCTATTGGAAAGAACACGAGCACTAGTGTGCTTTGTTATTGGGAGAGCATCGATGCCCTTTGTTATTGGGGGAGTATCAATGTGCTTTGTTACTAGGAAGAGAACGAGTGCGCTTTGTTATTGGGGGAGCATTGATGCACTTTTTTATTTGGGGAGCATTGGTGTGTTCTTTTATTTGGGAAGCACAATGATTCATTTTAATTCTTGTAAAATAAAATAAAATAGAGAATTTTATATTAATAATGGTTATTGAAAGAACTATGGAGTTATGTTTTGGAGCGTAGGTGCATTTTGTTATTGAGAGGAGCACCAATGAGCATGGTTGAATTAGGATCACCAACGTGCATGGTTGACTTAGGAGCACCTGTATTCTTGACATGAAATTGTGCGCCGATGTGCTATTCTTGTACAGTACGCACCGCGAACTGGGAAGCATTTTTTTAAAACAAAACTTTTAGCGACAGGGTTTGGGTGTAACAACCCTAATTAATTATTTAATTATCATGGTTGTTAAATTTAATTTAATTAATTATTATGATTAATTTATTGAGTCTTTCATTACAATATTATTAAATTCATAGGTGAAGTAATTAATGGGAGGGATAAGGTTGTTGAGGAGTTAATGGTGTGGATAAGGCAGTTGGGAAATTGAATGAGGGAGAAGGATTCAAGGGAGGAGGATAAAGAAGAGGGGTGAGGTATTCAAGAGGGGTCTTTGGTTGTTTGGTTTTGTGGGGAGGTGAAATTGGGTGAAGAAGAAGGAGGAAGAAATTGTGAAAGGAGGAGTAGATTGCTGAACAAGTTGTTTTTTTTGGGAACTTTCTCAGGGACATTATTGTTGCTGTAAATTTTGGGCTCAGGGGTTAGAAAACCGCAAGGATTCTTGGAGCTAGGGAGCTGAAGAGGCTATTCCTAGTTGATTGGGAGGTTAATATTCAGTTTCGGCAGTTTGGGAAAGGAAAGGACAACTAGAAAAGGAGCTAAATCAAATAATCAACTAATCTACAGGTAAAGGTACGCATTTTGTGCATTTTATGCTATTAGTATGCTTTTGTTGATTATTATAGTGGTATAAAGAAAATCATGAAATGAAAACTTTGAACTAAATTGAATTTATTTCAATAGAAGATGAATAGAGTTTTTTTATTTTATTTTGAGGATTTTTACATGGAAGGTATTACATTCGGATCCAGTGCAATGAGTGATCCCATTGAAATACATACTAATTTCCCCATGTAGAAGCAAAGAAACCCAATAAAAATATGTTTCTTAAAAAATCCACTTGTGAAATATAAAGAGGAAAATTAAAAAAAACAACTAGGAAGCTAGGGATTCCAATTAGGGAAGTTTTTTTAAAATTTCTTAAAGTGTTGTCTGTCTTAGGGCCATATAGGTTCCTCCCTCTATCATCATCAACATGATGTGCCCTTTAGGATGCACCATGTTCTCCAAGGGTGCCACTCACTTCTTGACTAATTGGTAGACATCAATAACCCATGGAGTCAACACTCTGCCAGGTGAACTTGTGGGAGACTAAGGGATTCTAAGGAATAAGGCCCCCGCCTTATTGCACGCCCCTTAGAATCATCACGAGCAACTATCATAGTCTTCCCTCACGGCATCGTGGGTCCTCTCGAACTAGGTAATCGTTAACCTACAGTTCGAGCCACGGTGGGAGTGCTAGTAGGCTGTGGCAGGGCTACTGTCCACGCCTCTCCTTCAACCTCTCTGGTAGTCATGTGTGGCCCCTTTAATCTATATGTGAGTCTGTTCAGCAAGCTATCGTCAGCCTGCATCATCAACAAATCATGTCAGAACATATCTGCATCATATCATCTAATCAAATGTACTAATATCATAGTAAATAAATCAAACCCCAATAGCACACTCCCTGAATCGATCCAGAGTCCAAGGGGTTCCATCAATTCCTCTGCATCCTCAAGGTCCAAAACCTTTCACACTCAGTAGAACCGAGTCAATAGCACCTATCTATGTCAATGCAGTAAAACATCATGTCATCTATCATAACGCATCATAATCATGGACAATTGTTTTAATATCATAATAGTCTGGATCACTTGCGAGCAAGTGTCCTCAAAGAATAAGTTTTCTCAGTGCGCCAGAGTGGGATGTTACAAATTTCCCCATGTACAAGTAAAGAAACCCAATAAAAATTTGTTTCTTAAAAAAATCCACTTGGGAAATATAAAGAGAAAAATAAAAAAAAACAACTAGGAAGCTAGGGATTCCAATACTGAATGTCACTGTGAATTCCTTTTTATTTATTTTTTATAATGCACTAAAATATATTTGAATCAAATAGGGGAAAGTTTGATACGATGAATAGAATACAACAACATACTTGAAATTTCTCCTCTACAAAATTTTCTTCTAAAACTCTCTTGCACAAGTCTCCCCTCTAAAATTTGGAAAAATAATGAAATAATGATTAAGGTTTATATTTATTAACACATACATTTTGAAAATATTAAATTCCCAATTATTTACTTCATTGTATGTTTCGAAACATTGATTCGATTTTTTTTTTTTTTTTTACCCTTAAAGGGTGCGCCTGACAGCAAAATGCACCGGTGCATTTTTTTTACGGAAACACACCGAGGCTATATTGATTTCTAAGCATACCATGGAAGGTTTATGGTTTTGAAATAAATATATTTTTCTTAAAAATCATTTTTTTCTGGTGCATTTCTTATATGAGTACCGATACGCTTTTCTATTGGGGGGCACAAGTATGATTTGTTATTGGGAAGCATCAATGCACTTTGTTATAGGGGAAGCACCAATGCTCTTTGTTATTTGTGGAGCACTAGTGTATTTTTTTATTGGAGGAGCACCAAATTGCTTTGTTGTTGGTGAGCATTGCGTTGCATTTGATTTCTTATAAAATAAAAGAAAAAATTTATTATTTTATATTAATAACGATTATGAAAAGCATTGATGCATCATGTTTTGGAAAACTAGTGCACCTTGTTATAGGAGAGAGAACTGGGGTTCTTTTTCATAAGGGGAGCACATGTGTGCTTTGTTATTCGAGGAGAACCGATGCACTTTTTTATTGAGGAGCACCAAAAATATTTAGTATTTTATATTAATAGAAGTTATCAGTGCGTTTTATTTGTTTAACATTGGGGAATTATAGTTTGTAAGAGCACTGGTGCACACAGTCGACTTAGGAGCACAAGTTCACATGGTCAATGTAGTGCACCGATGCACATGGTCAACTTAGGGAAGTTGTTGTTAAAACCACCGCAAAAGCCTTCTCTCTCTCGCCTCTGCTAAACACCTCCACTATAAATGTATAAGGGATAAAATTTTAGGGGGGTTCCTTAAAACTTCGGTTAGAAGGTGTTCTTCTTGTCGTTCAAGCAAAGAGATCTATCCTTCATAACCTCGTATCTTTCCAGGTGTTTTGAAGTTTGATCTAGAGTAAGGTGATTTGAAGCTCCTATCCATATTAACCTCAGATATATCTACCTATTTTGATGTTTATATCGGATAACGTAATTTTAAGCTATAAAAAACCCTCATTATTTTGTACCTTTTTAGCTCTAGGTCTACGAAGAAACGAGCAAATGAATAACCCTTCATTTCTTGATGAACCAAGCCAAAGCATAACCCTTCATGTCTAGATCTAAAAGAGCATAGCATAGGAAGATACATCATCGAGCATAAGGCCAAGTGCCTAGTTCCCTTTCTTTGATGGATATGTGTGTGTAATTCTGAAATTAAAGCTATACTTACAAAATATAATAATTATATTTAATGAGAAATAAATTAACTTTAAAAATAGCATGAATTGATTAATTACTTTTTAAAATTATAATTAATTATGTGATAAAGAAACAAATTAAAATATAATAATTATATATAACGAGGAAGTAAAATAACTTTAAAAATCATCGTGAGTTGATTAATTATTTTTAAAAATTATAATAATTGTGTGATAAGGCAATAGATTAACGTTGGAAATAATCATAATATAATTAATTGTTTTGTAAAGCGATAATTGGATAACGAGGAAATATGTTAACCTCAAAGATAATTACGACCTGATTAATTGTTTGGAAAAGTTCTAAGCCATCACATATTAAAGAATCATCACAATTATTTTATTTAATTAATTAAAAAATAATGCAGGCACCACCTGCTATGTCGAAGTAGATCTTTGATTCCGCCATTTTCTGTACTGGAATCTTTCTTTTCCCGTGGTCTTCATCATTCTTTGACAGGGCTAAATTAGCTAACTGTCACTAACATTTGCTCTTTCGTTTTATTTGGCAGGACTATTGCTGAATTTGTCAAATTGCCGAATTTGTCAAATTAAGCAACTTTTAGCATACTCGTTCTACTTGACAGGACTATTGCCGAATTTGGCGAATTAGGCACCTTTTGGCATATCCGTTCTATTTGACAGAACTATTGCCGAATCTGGCGAATTAGCACCTTTT
>ML778468.1:370605-383922 GCA_009831015.1 Picea engelmannii
AGTCTACAACCCTAAGGAGTTTCTTGGAGTGATAACAAATTGGCGTCGTTGCCGGGGAACGGAGAATGAAGCAAGCTTCGCTGGGAGACGACATAGTTTCAGATTTTGATGATAGACAAAGGCTGAGCATTATATTGGTTGTAAGAATCTATCTGGCGACTCGACGTTCAAAGACTCCACTGGGGAGGATCCTGTTGATAAAAGATGAAGAGTCTCAAATCAAAATATAGGTATCAGTTCATTAGTTTTCTTCATGAACTGTTGTTGTTCTTTATCACCTCTTTCATTCTTTTTCCTTCGCGTGTAAAGAGAATTATTTTATGTTTTGTATATTCAGAAAATAATCATCCTTCTTGCATATATCATCTTTAGAAGAGGAAATCCTGCAGCCCTGCATTGTAGATGTAGATTTGGTAGCTTTACCTCAGCCCATTCACAAAGATGACCACCGTATTTCTTTTTTTTTAGAATATGATCAGCCATGTGACCTTGAAAAGATAGAAATTGTTTCAGATCCTGTCCAGATCTCAGCCCCTCTTGTCATAATTTCTGAACCTTGTCATGAACTCGTTAACTCTCATGATCAGCCAACAACTTTTCGAGTTAAGATCCGGATGAAGATGTTCAAACCTTTAAAGCTGCCCCTTCTTCTTCATCCTTATCCTGATGATTGTTATGAATATCTCCCTTGGTTTTCTGGAGAGAATCAAGCTTCAGATGAGAGACACGTGGAATCCTTTTTGGATTTTGTTGATCGTTTTCAGCTTGCTCATGAAGACGTGATCATAATATTTTTCTCAAAGTCTCTGATCAAAGATGCTGCTGCATGGTTTAAAAGTCTGAGAACTGATTCAATTGGATCTTGGACCGAGTTCTCTAATGTTTTCCTAAAGTATTGGGGCAAGTACAAATCTTTAGATTCCTACCTTGTTGATTTCTATGCTTTGAAATGAGAGCGGGATGAAGCCCTACCTATTTTTAACAGAAAGTTCTACCATGTTTATCATGAAATGCCTTTGGAGGTCAGGCCTATAGAGACAACTGTCATGATATATTATGTCATGGGTCTTCATTCAGATCTTGTCCTTCTTCTGCTAGAATGAGAGTCTTCATCCCTAACCTAGTTGTTTGAAGATGCTCAAGAAGTCGAGGAAAACATTCATCTTTCCCAAAGGATCCGAGATCGAGATTTCTTTGAAAATTTGCAAGTGCATGAGCAAGAAGAATGTCAGTATACTTCAGATTTTGAGCACGAGAGTTATGAGCTTGAAACAATTTTGGAACAACAACGAGCATATGGGTTTATTTCAGATTCAGGTAAGGACTTTTTAATATTCGCTGAGTCCTCCAGAGATAGTTTCGGATTTACAGCAAATGCTAAGGGAAACCATCAACTTTCAGCCTTGCGGACAAAGGGCAATTGCAGCAGAAATAATGAGCAAAGAGATGATCAGAGATATATGCACGTCATGGTTAATAATAGCTATCAAGTTAAGATTTCCTCCTTTAAAAGATTAAAAAATGATGAGCAGATTTTTATATCAACATATGATAGCTTTGAATCTACAAAAGATCCTAAGGGTATCTCACAGTTTCAAGATTTGCAGGAACTGAAAGTTTGCAGCAGATTCAAAGAGAGTGATGGAGAAGAAGAGCAGAAAGGTTCAGATCAAAATTTCAGTTTTTATTTCCCCGCAACAAAGATCAAGCAATGTTCATTCAACATTGATTTTTGTGAAGGAAAAGAAGAGCAATAGTTCAATTCTCAGTTGGGACAGTAAGGAATACATTTGTCTACAAACAGAGAGCCAGTCATGGAAGGGCATTTTTTTTTCATAAATCAGAATGTTTCTGATCTTGATTTTAGAGACCTGGTGGGTGATTTGATAGAATTATATATCTCAGACCCTCTACAGGTTTTAGATTTCATTCATTCATCAATATCCGCAGGTGAGTATGACTTTCTGATATGTTTCAATTATTTTCTATTAAGCAGTGATAGGGATAAAGTCATCACAGTTTTGAAGTTGCTCAGATGGCTATTGTGGAAGTCAACATTTACTTAACCTGATTGCAGATCTGGTTAGAGTAGAATAGTGTAGGAGATAAGCACTAGTGTAGGAAATAAGCTCATTGCTCAAGCATTTCATACTTCATTTTGCAGAAATAGCAGTCATTTGTGTGAATAAAGATAGAAAATTTGATTCTATCATGATAAAAGTAAATCTATGAGCCTTGGAAGGCTATCTGTACACATCAGAGGTCGAGAAAGATTCCAAGTTCCAGCCTGTGGCTAGCTCATGAATACTTGAGATTATACATGGCAACATAAAATGTTTATTTCTATGCTATTTGACCAAGACAGAACTTTCACCAGCGCAGAAGGTGAAATTATAACCAGTTAGTTGGTGAAAAGCATAACTTTCACCAGCTAAGTAGCGGATCGTAAGATGAATTAGCTGGTGAAAACTGAAACAAGGCAAAACACTACAAATTTTGCACAGATCCAATTTTTCTTAATCTGAATGCCATGAGAAGGGTTCCTAATGATAGATGATAATTAATGGCATTATTATCAAGTTTCATTTCTAATTTTGAAGGTGTCTAGTAAGGTGGAAAGATTGAATTGGTTACCTGTTTTTGGCAAAAAATGTTGTCTTTCTACTAATAGTGGCAAACTCGATTCTTCACATAGCCTATGGAGATCTACTACAACTGTCAAAGATTTTGAAGACCAGGAATTTTTTTTTTTTTTTTAAGAGCATGGGTTTTTTGATGAAAATGTTTGTGGAACACCTTCGCCTCCTTCAGAACAAGTGGCTTAAATTGATGTTGTTTTTGTGGCTTCAGTAGCGGTTCCACCTCATGTAAATAAGATTGTGACATTTGCATTAGCGTGGGACAGTCCGGAAGTCAGATTTCCTAGTGGAAAATCATATAAAAGATGCTATACCAAAATTTATGAATCAGATGGGCATTTGCGTTGTATATGAGAGGATGAGCTTCTGATTTTTTCCACAACCTGTGTCTTTGGGTAGAAGTTGATGAATTTTACAACTTCAATGCGTTGGAATATTATAGCTCGTCAAATTCAGAGCATCAATCATGCATCCGAGACAAGTGGAAGTAAATACACAGGTGGAAATCAGAGTTAAATGAATTCCATATTTCAAGGAGTTTTATACAACAGTCGTGACAAAGTTTAAGGCATGTGGAAGACACCTGGCGTATCATCATCAAAGTAATTGGTGGGAGAAGAAATGGATCGGATCTTCACCACGTTTGGTTGAGTCATCATTGCAAGGCAGAGAATGTACATGCAACTGTCTAATGAGAAACAAATGGCAAATATCCCCGTTGCATCTGGCAGAAAGTATAGGTTATCTTGAATGGATGAAGACCAGCTAAGAAAAGTAATCGATTCTCCTAAATAAGGACTTCCTATATATTCTGCTAATAGACAAACCCATGTTCCTTCATCTCTTCCAACATCTCCAGCACCCAGGAGTCCTATCCAAAATCCAAGGTCACCTCTTAAAAGTTCACCAACTAGTCAACCAACAACTCCACTCAGGAGTCCTGGAAGTGGCTTGCTTGTGATCTCCCCTGTCTATCAAACATAAGACTCTGAAATTTCCCATGGTACCATGTCTGTTGCAATACCTAAACATGAAATACGTAGTAGAAAGCGTTTCCTTTCAGATCTTGTCCACTCAATTCCATCATTGCAACAAATAACAGCTCCTAGAGAAAGTCAAAAGAAAAGGAAATCTGTGTGTGAATCGGGAAGCCCCCAACCTATTAGTGCTCAGTTAAAGATTCCTTAGAGCAGTTTGGAGCGGTTTATAGGCTGTTCTTATGAAAACATTCTTATGGAAGCTAATAATGGGAAGGCACCTTCAAGGATACATGTTTCAGTTCTTCTTCAAGTAGTTAGGAATTATTCTCTGTATTAAGCACGCCCATCTTACAAGCCAAATGGAAGCTCTTGGCATTCCGTATGTTGAAGATGTGGGTTTCCGAAAGCCATCTGCAAACTTGTGGTTTCGACTGCCTTCTTCTAGAGAGGATGCATGGCAACATATTTTCTCATGCCTTGGTAAACCCGAAAACACCTACTGGGATGTCAAAGTAAATGATGAGCACTTCAAGGATTTGTGGGAACTTCAAAAAAGTAAAACTGGGACCCCATGGGGTTCTGGTGTGCATATTGTTAATACTTCAGATGTAGATTCTCATATTCGTTACGGTCCTGAAGGTGTAGTCTTAAGTTATAGGACTGTTGAGGAAGACAGTATCAAGAAATTGGTGGCAGATCTACAAAGGCTCTCAAATGCACATTCTTTTTCCATGGGCATGAGAAAATTGCTGGAAGTCAAACCAGATGAGAGAATAGACATAGGAAAGGCGAAATACAACATGAAAACACAAAGTTCAATGAAAATGGATGGTGGCTATGGAGTAGGGTGGGTCGCTCTTGCTGCTCTTAAGAAAGTCTTACGTGGAATTCTGAAGTATCTCGGAGTTCTATGGTTATTTTCCCAGTTACCAGACCTTTAAACAGTCATTCTGCGCTCGATTTTGAAAGAGAATGAAGGATCTCTTAACTTGGACCATGAGCAACCAACTTTGCGTTTCTTTGTTGGGAGTTATGTCTTTGCTGTAAGTGTGCATCGTGTGCAAATCCTTCTGCAAGTCTTGAGTGTAAAGCGTTTTCACCAGCAACAACAAGAACAACAACAACAACAACAACAACAAAAAAACCAAACAAATATCCAAGATGAACTAAGCTCTCATGAAATTGATGAAATATGTGACTTTTTCTTTTAGTAGGCGAGATGCATCAGAACCATATGATGCATCTAGAGTCGCATCCTTTATCACTTTGCTATTACTTCCAATATCAGTTCTCCGGGAATTTTTTAAGCTCATTGCATGGAAGAAGGGGATAACACAAGGACAGGGTGCTGGTACAGGTCCCTCACAAAGGCCTCATGTTGAATTATGCTGGAAAGTCACATAGGGTCGAATTCATAAAAAGCAGCCAATGTTGTAGCAAAGAGAAACATTCATTATGATTTTCCACACAATCCAGTGAATTTTTGGTTTACTGTAGTCCTTGATCCTGCTTATATACCTTATGTAAATGCTAGTGGTGGTACAACTTGGTTTCCTCATTGTGTTTCTAGAAAGATGAAATATGCAATTGGTGAAAATCCTCATGTATTTCCTAATCATGGAAGGTAGTCATGGTGGATGTGCCTATTGGCCTCATACTGAGAATTGGGAGCGTTGCAAACAGAGAGAGGAGCTTCGTCTAGCAAGCCTTGAGGTCTTTGTACTCTTGCAGGTAATCGAGATTCATCAAATTTTGATTTTTGGGTAAGTTTCTGTTTTCGGTGGTTTAGGTGAGCTTGTGTGTACTCATTAACCACCGAAGAGGCTGAATGACTCCATGCCCAATACTAAAGGCACAAGGTCTGATAGGTTCTTGGAGACCTCACAGGGAGGTATCCATCCTAGTTGGAGCCAGATGTTAGCGATAAAAAATGCACTGGCATTTAAAAACTAAATGATGCCTAATCTTGTAGGGAATATTTGACTAGCTTCCCGAGCTCCAAATGCATATTTGAAAGAACCATTGGAAATATTAGGATTTGTACACGTCGATCGACTATTTAAGCATGCAAAACAGACTCTCCATGACTGAGAAATTTGATTTTGAAAAAATCTGCGCTTTCACCAGTGTAGAAGGCAGAATTATAACTAGTTAGCTGGTGAAAGCTCCGCCTTTCACCAGCTAAGGAGCAGATTTTCGGGTAAATTAGCTGGTGAAAGCCTGTCACGGCCAGAATAGCCGAATTTTTGCCAAGATCGATATTTTTTGGGTTTGAATGGTTTGAAATCTTCTTGAATAAGCTGGTTATGAATTATCAAATCAAAATCTGAAGGCCATTCTTGGAGATGAAAGTGAAAAGGGAATTTTTTGACTAGATTTGGTCATTTTCAAGGGAAAATTGATAGGGATCAAATGGCACATCACCCAAATCGAATTTTATCTTTGGAGGACCAAATCAAACAGCCTTGGGAGGCTAAAACTGCACTTCATCAGCAGTCTTCTATTTTTAGAAATCATTAAATAGGACCTTTCCTATTTTGTTTCGATTTTCCATTCTAGATCCATTTTTATAGGATCTCATCCTACACTTGTTATATCTGTTTTGGTTTGACTATTTTTAGTAAATCTAATCCATCTTTCAAGGATCTAGATTTCATCTTGTAAGGCTATAAATCCAAAGACATGTGGAGGACTAAGGGGTTAAATTTTGGATACTCTTTTGCTATTGTAATAAGACACTTATTTTTCAATACAGAAATACAGTCTTATTTTGTTGTTAATGACAGATTTCTTCATCTATTCCATGTTCCGTACTTTATTTCAGTTTAGCTCAGCTTCTAAGAATTGTTAATTTCTTATTAAGCTCATGAACTTGAACTAAAAGAATTCTTGCTGACTTGTATGATCCTACACACTGCTGTACTTGATTATCTAGATCAGTTTTTTCCATACCTTTTGATATTACTCTGTCTGGTCATTGATTCCTAAAAGAACTGTTTCATTCATTGCATTGTGAGTTGTCTTCTCATTAGCTACTCTCTATTATCCCATTGATCCACACTTTCATTATCCATGATTTATTAAGTTACTAAGCATCCTTAGTCTACAACCCTAAGGAGTTTCTTGGAGTGATAACATGTTGAATCAAGCATCAACTTTCGAATGTGAGTTATTGAAATTAGTTGGGGGGGATATAGAGTTGTTTTGACTTTCCATACTTGTTGTTGATCCTATAGTTTAGGAAACCACTCACACGGGTCGTCCCAAAAGAGAGAAATGGTTTTTTCCCTGACTTCCAAAAAATAATGATTCTGGATCAAAGACATTTTCATCCAAACCATGTTCTAGATCATTGAGCATGCTCTCTCCTCGTCCATTCTAAATAATTGTTTTTCACCAATATTAGGTGTATATTTATTCCTCCATATTTTATACCAAATATTGTTTCCTCCGTTTAACTACCATCGCCAAGTTTTTTATTTGAGAAATGAGTTCAAGAAATTTTGGTCCCTAAGTCACAACCCCCTACCAATATAGGGAGGAAAAATTTATCACATGAAACCATGAACCATTTCCTTGATGTTCCCTTTCAAATCCATCGGAAGTTTCTTTACATATTCCATATGTTTTTTAAAATATATTTGGGAGCTTCTAATGATGAAACAATATACAAGGGGATGTCCTATAAAACTGAATTGAGGAGGACTAAGTCCCCAACAAAATTAAGATATATGAATGTCCACGATCAGAGATTCCTTTCCATATTTTCTATAATATCCTACCAAGAGACATTTATGGAAGAATTTTCTAGAAGAGGAACCCTGAGATATTTGGATGGAAGGGAGCTCTTCCTAATACCCAAAACTCTAGAAATGTTGAACTTGAGCAAGGTTGTGGTGTTGAAGAATAAAACATGGGATTTATATTGATTTATGGATGTACCAAATGCTACCATGAAGTCATCCAAAACCCTTCTAATTTCTCTAGTTTCTCTCAAATATGGTGTCCCCATAAGTATAAGATCATCTACAAATTGTCTATATGAAATTGGAGGGCTAATCCCATGTAAATAGAGACCTTTTATCACTCCCTCTTAAACAATGGAATTAAGGCTTTTACCAAGGCCCTCATCCATGAAAGTGAAAAGGAAGGGTCATAGGGGTCCCCTTATATGTTATGAACATAAATATACATATAAAATAGATATTAATAACATAATAATTAATTAGTAAATAATAACTATTAATAATGAAAGGACATGTCTTAAAGGACATGACTATTGGTTAAGGGCACCCCTGTGTGGGTATATAAACGGGCTCTCATTCTCAATTGTATCTCATCTATTCATATTTTATACATTTATACATTATTCCTACATGGATTACTATGTTATATTCCAAGTATTTTGGATAATTCTTGTGTGAGCGAACTTTGTATCAGAGCAAGTCTTGATCTGAATTTTGGCCAACTCCATAGTTCAAAGTTTCTTTGAGAAATCTGGTCTTTGACCGTCGATCAACCTCTTGGCCATTCACATTTTCAAAATTCATAGGAACTTTGGTATTTGACCAATTCAGACCTTTATCCATATAAAATCAGAAGTCTATTGAAAAATATTCTACTGCAAATAAAAAAAAAATAGATTTTAGGAAAGTGAAAAAAAAAAAAATTGCAAAAGAAAATCCACTGGAAATTCGATTTCAAAAGCATCATTTCATTCCATTGACAGAGCCACCATACACCTGGCCTAATTCTTACAATTTTCATCCAACAACCCCATTCTGTAGCAACCGTTGTACATAGTCATACATTTGACGTTGTTGTATTGTTTTGAACTGTCTAGTTAGCATCCCGTAGAATCAATGTCTAAATTAAATTCATCTCCTGTACACAGTCGCATTTTATTGCAATATGTACATACATCGATTAGAATTGATTTCGTACAGTTTGTAACTGATGTATTGAGCCAATTTGTATAGTCAAATTGACTGTTGGTACAATTGTAATAATGATTTCTCTGTTCCTATAAGTATACAACCAGGCATGGATTTTGAATTACAGGTCTGTACCGGTGCTAGCCGTACCTACCATACTCACTATAATACTTGTTGCCATTCCATCCACCACTGTACTGGTCACCACCAACCGCTATTACTATTTCCATTGGTAACCACCATTTGGTATCTTCCACTCATTAGGATCGTGCAGGAAATTAAAGATTGGTGCATTCTTCTCATGGGAGAAACATTTAAGAAAGAACAAAGAAAAATCCAATCGATACCAATTATCGCCTTTCAAGGGTCATCCCCCTTCCGTGTGAATTAAATAAAAAATGATAACTACAATATCAATTATCAAAACAATAAAAACATAACAATTAGTCTTAAAGACAAATATTAAAAGCATTCAATTAAATATATTTTAGTGGTGGAAAAGTCATCCTTAAAGTACTATCAATGCTCCATTACCACTTTGGAATATTGAAACTTTACCAAAGAATAAACATAGTATAATACATAAGATATCTTTAAATTTTATTCATAAAAGCATAGAAGTACACGAACAATTTTTTTTAAAGTGAACATTGCCACAAATAAATAAAAAATTATTTAAAAATAAAAAAAACACAAATCAAAGTATCCCATCACTAAGTTATAAGAGGGTCGAAGCATAAATTTACCAAGAATATTTAAAAAGATATATTTTTTTAAGATAATATTTACAAAGATCAAAAATTTCATTGGTTAAAAAGGGTTAAAGTAAGATTTAAACCTTTTTAAAGAGAGCTTTATTTAAAAGGAGTTTAAAAAGAAAAGTTGTATTTAAAAGAAATTTAAAAAGTAAAGTTTTATTTAAAAGGAGTTTTTGGCAGGAGCGTAGCGGTCGTAGCAATGTTGTCTTAATAAATAAATTGTATCTAGGGTTCAGCCCTGCCTAACAAGAAAAATAGTTTCCCCACTAAGATTTCTCAAGCGAGTGATTGGGGCCACCACACACGGGACTTTAAAATTTAAAATGAAAAGTTGTATTAAAAAGAAATTTAAAAAGAAAAGTTTTATTTAAAAGGAGTTTTTGGAAAATTGAAAAGCAATATTAAATTATTTTTCCTTTAAATAAAAAGGTTATCAAGGAAGCTTTCAAGCGTGAGAAGGATATTCAAGTTATTTTTCAAAGTTGATTTTTTTTTAAAGAGGATTATAAAAATAAATAAAAAATCATATATATATTAAGAGAAATTATAAGGGTATTATTTAAGTCTTAAAAATATATATATATACATTATAAGAAAAAGATTTAATTCAAAAACATATTGAAGTTAATTTTTTTTTTTTTAAAAAGAGATTATTTAAAGAAAAAGTTAAAAAGAAGATTATTTAAAGAGGAGTTATATATATATATGATGATGATGATGATGATGATGATTAACGTCCACTAAGTCTTAATTGGTCTATCGGACCTTAAGAGGGTAAGTGATTACTTGTGATTCTTGTAACATTCCGCTCTGGCGCACTCAGAAAACTTATTCTTTGAGGACACTTGCTCACAAATGATATGGATTATTATGCTATTAAAACTTTTGATTTTGATTATGAGGCGCTATGGTTGATGACATGTTGTTTTACTACATTGACATAGACATGTGCTATTGACTCGGTTTTACTGAGTGTGCAGGGTTTTAGACCTTGAGGATGCGGAGGCATCGATGGAAACCCTTGGACTCCGGATCGAGTCAGGGAGTGTGCCATTGGGGTTGATTGTTTTACTGTAATATTAGTGCATCTGATCAGATGATATGATGTGGATATATTCTGACATAATTTGTTGGTGATGCAGGCTGACAATAGCTTGTCGACCAGACTCACATATGGAGTAAAGGGGTCACACACGACTACCAGAGATGTTGAGGGAGATGTGTGGACAACAGCCCTACCACATCCTACTAGCACTCCCACCATGGCTCGAACTGTAGGTTAACGAATACCTAGCTCGAGAGGACCCACGATGTCGTGAGGGTAGACTGCAAAAGTCGCTCACGATGATTCTAAGGGGGGCACAATAAGGTGGGGGTCTTATTCCTTAGAAGCCCTTAGTCTCCCACCAGTTCACTTGTCGGAGTGTTGACTCCAGGGGTTATTGATGTCTACGAATCAGTCAAGAGGCGAGTGACACCCTTAGAGCACATAGTGCGTCCTGAAGGGCATGTCGCGTAAAGGAACAGATGAGGCGAGTGGCACCCTTTGAGCACCTAATGCGTCCTAAAGGGCATGTCGCATTGTTGATAATAGAGGGATGAACTTAGAAGGCCTTAGGACAATTAACGCGTTGATTATTTTAAAAAAACAATTTCCCTAATTAATTGTCACCCAGTACAAAATCTAAAGGTCTAAGTCTAAATTACGCTAGTGGTAAAATTTAGTCTACCTTTTAAGTATATATATATATATATATAATTAAATAAATAAATAATAATATTTAAAATAAAATAAAAAACAACTTAGATGATAAGTATGATCTTCATAAAATCTTGTAACATGAAGAAAGTAAGAAATTTATTTATTCAAAAAAAAAATGTATAAAATCTGTTGTTATAAAATGTAATGAGGGAATCAAATGTTTTACCTTTTTGATAATATAAAATTTACTAATTTAATGATAAAAAGGGAAAAGGGGGTTAAATATCACACCTCCCTTTTTGAGTTCGAAGAAAAAGGGGAAAGATGGAAAATAAAAAAATAGGAAACTAGGGAAAGGAGGTAACATAAAAAGGAAAAAGGGGAACTTAAGGGAAAAAGTGGGAAGTCAACTTAGTAAAGAATCCACATTTAAGATCTTTCTAATTTTAAACTGAATTAACAATTTCATAATAGGGAAAGCTTTTAAAATCTGTAAGGGAATCTAGGGACACTAGGAGTGATTCTAGGAGTAACTCTACGTGGGTGAGGGAAATAAAGATAATTACTTAATTAAAGAAATTAATTAATGGAGGAATGAAGGGGATGGGTGACACTTGTACAGAAAATAATTTTTAGGAATTTATTTCAAAAACTTTAATTAAATCAGATTTTAGGAAAGAGAGGAAGTGGGAAATTCTGTATAATGAAGGAAGGAGAAGGAGAAAGTGTCATATTATATTGGCGTAACGTTACGTTGTAGAAATATTGACTTGACTGATTTGCTTGTGGGGAGTTGGAATACCTATCTTGGAGAGGAGTGGTAGCTCGGCCTTGCGAGGCGAACTGGGTGCTAGACGAATCTTCTGGATAGTGTGTGTGGTCCCTTTGCAACTCGGGGGGCTGAGGGGGAAGAATAGTACCCCTAGCATTGGCTGGGAGGTACCGATGAAATCTCAATGGTCGGCGAGCGGGAATTGCATGGAGCATGTGGACGACACTTAGAGTGGGCGAACAGGAAAAGGTACACTTTCTTCGTTGAATGGTAGAATGTTGTAGGTTTTATGATTGGATCTACATGTTGATTATGTAAGTAGATTGGATGTTTAGATTGATAGCTGAAATCTTCTTAGCCTAGCTGATTGATTGGTTGATTGATTCCCATGACCTTTGTTTCTGGATGTTGTGATCGCCCTGTGTGTTGATTTTGACCTTGAGGTTGTTTATCCTTCGTCCCTAGCTCACTAGTCCTCGCCTGAGTAGTCGGTCAGGAGCCTGATCTACGGTCGTCGTCTTAGCATTAAAAGACCTATGGATATCAACGCCCTTCGTTTTTGTGCGAGGATGGTGAAGCGAAGGTGAACCTATCCACCGTCTACCTCTATTGTTGTCCTTGACTTATTGTTGACTTGCGCATTCTGGTACGGCCTTTGCGTATGGATTATCTTGCTTCGTTGTTGTTTATTTTTCTGCGCCTTGACTAATAGAAGCATGCGAACCTTTTGATGAGTTATCCTTATGGCTCTGGCGTTCTCTTACTGTAAGGTAGCTAGAGAGGTAGTAGGGGGGCCCAGAGGGCCCATAGTGATAATAGTGGAGGTCATTCAATGTAAGGTGGACTAGGTCCACTATATTATTAAATAAGGCCCACTATGGTAGTTAGATATAATAAATGTAAGAGGACTTCTTAGAAGGTTCTACTTCTAGAAGATTCCTCCTCTAGAATGTTCTTAGGTGATGGTAGCACTATATAAAGGGGCTCAAGCAATGTAATGAGACATGAAGAGAAGTATTGTGTTTGGAGCAGTAGTTCAATAGGAGGATTCCCCCTCGAAGAGTCAAGTGAACAGGAGAGGACTCCTTCCATAATAGGATCCATTGTATGGTGTTTCCCTACCTCAAGGGTTTGGTAATAATATTGTGTGGTTTTTTCTATATTGCTTTGTGGATCTATTGTGTATTCAGTATTTGTGGTTATTATATTGGTAGATCTATTCAGGTTCTTAACAATTGGTATCGGAGCACTTTCCTTGGCCGGAGTTGTGGGCAACTATTTTTTATTTTTGCAGATTTTTTTTTCGGAGAAGAAAAAAGAGGGCCGCGACACTCCAGACATTTTCAGTATATTTCAGTGCAAAATTTGCAGAAAAGGCTTGTAGATATGAGTTCCTCTCAGAAAAACACCCAAGTTAAAAAAAAAAATCGTCCGAAACGGAGTCCGGAAGGTCAAGATATTGAGGTTTTAAAATCTGCAATTTTTCAGGGTTTTTTCTACGGACGGCGGCGCGATTTATTTTTATTTCTGTA
>ML778468.1:385329-422731 GCA_009831015.1 Picea engelmannii
TAATAGGATCCATTGTATGGTGTTTCCCTACCTCAAGGGTTTGGTAATAATATTGTGTGGTTTTTTCTATATTGCTTTGTGGATCTATTGTGTATTCAGTATTTGTGGTTATTATATTGGTAGATCTATTCAGGTTCTTAACACTTACTGTTGTCAGCACCTTATATTGGTATCCCGACATGTGAAAGGAATTTAACATCCTTCTTTGTTTGTTTCATGTGGATTGACATGTTTTGGTTCTACGTTGTCATTATGTAAGGGAGCTAAAAACCTTACCTCTTCGATGGTAATTTGTAACAAATGTATATATATATATATATATATATATATATATATATATATATATATATTGCCTTAGCTATTTTAAATAGATAATGGATAAAAAAATATTACTTCAGCATTGGTCATTATGTACTAGCTRTAAGATCTTATTCAATGATAGTAAATATGTAACCCATGTAAAGAGTTGCCTTTGCGCCAGGATGAATGATGTAAAGAGATTATTTCAGCCAATGTAAATTTTGATAACGATAACTTAACTTCGACGTTCAATAAGGTAATGATGTAAAAAGATTACTTCAACAATTGTAACTTGTGATAAATTTAAACCATAACTATGCATTCAATAATTGTGATAATTGTGAACAAAGATTTCTGCAGTGAGTGTCAATTTATCCGTGCGTTGGATACCTCCTTCGCTGCTTAACCTGGTGTGCCCTATGCATGTTTTCCCTTTTCAAAAAAATGTGAACGGGTGGCTGTTGAATGCCCGCGTTTTTCCCTCGAATTGATTGATTATGGAGTGATTGCTTGTTTATCCATGACATAAATTTGTAGCATCCATTCTGGCGAGCTTTGCTAGTGTTATCCCTTTTAAATGATGACAACAACATGAAGTTCCTTCTAGTGCATTTCGGCACAACATTTGCATCTTTTAATTATGGATAACAATGAACGTCCTTCTGGTGTGTGTCCCTGTACACATTTTGCCTTAAAAACACGTCGGAGGTTACTGATTACATGACCACGAGTTTCCTTTAAACCATGTCTGAGTTTGTAGTTTTTATGACCCCGATTTTTCCTTTAAACCATGTCTGAGTTTGTAGTTTTTATGACCCCGATTTTGCCTCAAACCGTGTTTGATTTTGTCATTTATATGACCATGTTTTGCCTGTAAAATGTGACCGATTTTTCTATTTTTATGCCCAAGATTTTCCCTTAAAACATGTTTGAGTTCGTTGTTTAACTGATCACCGTTTTTCCATCAAGACGTGACTGAGTTTCTATTTAAATGACCACCCTGTGCTAATTACAAGGATGATTGCATTGCTAGTATGCCCACGATTCTTGCCTTTAATTGTGGACTGTGGTTGCCTTGATTGGCCTCGAGGTTGCCTTAATTGTTGATTGCTCTTTAAATATGGAGACGGCCATAATTACTACAACGATGTCTTGGGTCCATTAACCTTCTTGATTTTTGCTACAGTGTGTCAATGGTTAACAAATTTCGTCCTATTAATTAATTGCCACCGTGAGTTAAACGATAACATTCATGTTGATCACCTTGTTATTGTTGTATTACTCATTGTGATGAAAGTCTTGTAATTTGCCTTGTCATCGCTAAATTAACTGTTATGTAACCAATGTGTTAATTGCCTTGTTAAATTGCTCAGCTACTTAGTTATTGAGGAGTAATCCTTGCAGATTACTGCTCTGCGTTTTTAGTTTATTACGTTATGTATTTATGGTTGCATTTATTTTATAAATTAATCATGTATTTCTGTGTTGAATGTTTGGTATTTATTACGGCAAATTTTTATCATTTCAGTCATGTAATCCGATCTTGATTGAGACGAATCTAGGTATTCCTTAAGGTTAAGTAGGTAGCAATTTACATATCTATTCCTGCATAATGCCTTGCATTTATTATGGCCAATTAATTGTTATTCAAGTCACGCTTTGTTGCGTTGAATGCGTAGTACTTATGTATTCCGTAAGGCTATTTGTGTATTAGATTGTACTTAAGGTTAATTAGATTCGCATCTAGTAGTCATTTAGGCTTGTTGAATTAGATGTGTAATAAAAGTTAAATTGGCAGATAGTTATTGTCTAGTAAATTAGACTTGATGAATTAGATGGGGGTGTATGGACTTAATTTCATTTTTGTAGACTTGTCATTTTGGTTAATTTGAGTAAAGAAGACTGTCGAATTGACGCAGGTTTTATGTTAATTAGATTGTAATTAATAATTGATTAATGCAGTTTTGCCAAATTGAATTGAATAAAGGAGGGGTTAGGTAGAATGGCCGATTGGACTTGTATTCAATGTTAATCAGATGGTGAGTTAATTACTAAATTTAAAGGTGGGTCTTGCTCAATTTAGAGGGTTAATGTTTGTCAACACTTGCAACTATTGACTAGTTTGACTGGGTGAATGGTTGGGTTGTGGATGTGTCGTGTTTTGGCTTGCGTCATCCTTTGTCTTCGTCCTCTGGTGTTTCATTTCCCTCCCATTTGGGTGTGGGTGTAGTCTCCTTGTCCATTATTTCATCCTAGCATGTCATATTTAACTAGAGGCCTTGGTCCAGATAGGATGTGTTGTACCAAAGTTAGTGACACATTTGTCACCTGGGGATGGCATGATTCCTGATGAGGTGATCATGGTGCACCCTTCTGGGTAGCAGCGATCGAGAAATTGGGTGGAGTCAGTTCATTCGCTGTGAGTGTTGTAAGTAGCCTTAGGCACATGATTGGAACGCCCTCATGCGTTTGGTTAGCACGCTGAAGGTTCTAGTCGGGTTCATCAAGGTCGATGTGTCGTGAGGGGTAAAAGGTCTGTTAGCTTGTAGGTGTGTCATGTCGCATCGGGTGGGTAGTCATTCCTCCTCATTGTCCTACACATGTGTCATCCAGTTTCCCTTGTTCCAGTGTGTGGAGTCTTGGTTGTTGGTGCCTGATATACAAGCGTGGTGCTCACCGTCATCTTTGTTGTCTAGCTGTAATCATCATTGTTGTCCTGTTCTTGACAAAAAAAAAAACATTGCAATGTTGTTTCTCTTGTAGATGTAATGATGGGTTCGTCACGTATGGTATCAGAGCGGGTTCAACCCTGCGACTATGGATCACCTTTCTTTCTGGTGCAGTAAACCTTTGAGTATCAACCTAGTGCTACTTAAAACCTTAGTGAGTTCATCCGATGATCTCATTTTGAGGACACCTCGGAGGTTCACCATGTGGGGCCATGGAAGGAGGTGCGACACCTACTGATGTTTCTACATCCTCGGAGTTGAACCCCCAAGGGGAGGGACTAGTCCTTGGGCTGGATTCGCTTGTTGTAAGGGATGATGAAGGTCTGACAAGTATCTTCCAGTTAATACCAAAGGGCCTTGATTTCCCCATAGGTACTTAGAGGAGGCCAGGGCACCTGTACCCTGAGGGTCCACAATGCGCCATAGCTAGTACCATTAGTATCCACCAAGGACAAGAGAGAGTTGAGTTCTAGCGTCCATGAGTGTCATGGACGGTGGTGTCGTCAAGGCACGGTTGTAGAGGAAGGCGTTGTGCTTCATTCTTCGTGATTTTGACCTCTAGCATGAAGGTCCACATTGTGGTCTTTCAACTGAAAGGGAGCGCTCTTCTATGGTGGAAGATGCTCCTACCACTTTTGAACCTAAACGTAGATGACGTTTCATGGGAACGGTTAGGGAAAAGGTTCTAAGAGAGGTATTTTTCTGAGGAATTCATTGAGCATCATCTTAACGAGTTCGACGCCTTGCGACAAGTCAGTCACACGGTGCCCAAGTGCAAGGCCCGTTTTAGAGTGTTTACGTATGCTCCGCATATTTTCCTAGAGACTTAAGGTCAAGGAGTTTCGAGTTGGCCTTATTGTTAGAATTCAACTTCTAACTTTGGGTACCAGTATTACTGGACTGAAGAAAGTGTGTTGGACATGTGGGGAGCCACACTACTAGCGCAACTGCTCAGTGGAGAGGACTAGAGTGTCCATATCAGCCAGACCCGCTACCGTGAGAGATATGGGCAAGGCCCATCGGATTCATGCAGTGGTGAATAACTGTCAGGCACAACACCAATCGACTGTGCTTGAGACAACAGGTATCATCGTTGACCAGAACCTTAGTATTTTGATAGATCCTGATGCTACCAAGAGTTTCATTTCTGGTGCAGCGCTAAAAAGGATTAATGTAAAGGCAGTCAAACATGACAAGTTTAGCTTCGAGGAGATGGCTTCGGGAGCCAAACAGAAGGTTGGAGGAAAGGTTACAGGATGTGTCCTTAACCTGGAAGAGTTTTTCACAAGGGCCAACCTATACGTCACGATCCTAGGATCTTATGATGTCGTGATTGGTATGAACTGGTTGGAATCACATGAGCCGATACTCAACTGTAAGACAAAATGATTGAGCTTGGTTGATGATGAGGGACAAAGACGTGTGATTGTAGGATGGAACCAAGGAGTTTCCCTAAGGTTCATCTGTTCCTTGCATCTTTGGAAGAGCATGCGCAAGGGGTGCAAGCTTTATGTGATCCTTGCCTTAAACAAGAAGGAAGTAGTAGAAGGTCTAGAAACCCTTCCGGTGTTGAGAGAGTTTGCAGACGTGTTTCCAGAGGAGTTACCTAGGATGCCACCAGAGAGGGATTTGGAGTTTACCATAGACCTAAAACCGAGGACTGAACCAATAGAAAGAATTCCTTATCGGATGTCGACCCCGGAGTTACAAGAGTTGAAAATGCAACTGAAGGAGTTGCTAGACCTGGGAATGATACGTCCTAGTATGTCATCGTGGGGTGCACCTGTTATTTTCATACAAAAGAAGGATGGATCATGGCGGCTTTGAATTGACTACCATCAACTGAACAAGGCTACAATCAAGAATCAATATCCATTGTCGATAATTTATGACCTGTTCGATCAAATGAAGGGTGTGACGGTGTTCTCCAAGATCGATTTGCGATCAGGGTATCACTAGTTACGGATCAAGGAGGATGGTGTCCCTAGGACCGCCTTCAAAACAAGGTTTCGACATTATGAGTTTACTGTTTTACCATTTGGACTGACAAATGCCCCAGGGGTATTCATGAGTTTGATGAACAGGGTGTTTTGCGAGTACTTGGACAAGTTCATCCAAGTTTTCATTGACGATATTTTGATTTACTCTCGTACGACAGAGGAGCATGACGAGCACTTGTGCTTGGTAATACAGTGCTTACGAGAGCACAAATTGTATGGGAAGTTGTCCAAATGCTCATTTATCAATCGAAGATTCCCAAGTTAGGGAATGTCATCTCTGGTGAAGGCATCGCCCTGGATCCAGCCAAGGTAGAGGCTATTATGGAATGGCCTATGCCGACGAATGTCCTGGAAGTGCGTAGCTTCATGGGTTTGGAAAGATACTATCGATGGTTTGTCGAGGGATTTTCGAAGATAGCAAATCCGATCACAGAATTGCAGAAGAAGAGCAAGAGGTTAGTTTGGACCGAGAAATACGGAGAAGCATTTCAGAAGCTCAAGGAACTGTTGACAACTGCACCGATACTAAAGGTCCCTGACATGGATGCAGACTTCTTGGTATGCATTGACGCATCCAAGGAAGGCTTATGTGGAGTCTTGATGCAAGACGAACAAGTGATTTCTTACATTTCGAGGAAACTGAGAAGGCATGAGGAGAACTACGCGACACACGATTTGGAGTTATTAGCCATCATTTATGCCTTGAAGGTTTGGACTACAACACTTATTTACGCAAAGTGACCTGAACACATGACAACGACGTTGGTCGGAATTTCTTAGAGAGTACGACTTCAAGATTACATACATAAAAGGAACAGTGAATAGAGTGGCAGATGCTTTGAGTTGGAGACCACATATATTTTCAGTATTGCCTCTTCAGATGAATCTATGTGAAAAGATTCTAACTTTACAGCATGATGATGACTGGTACAAAGAGGTCGAGGATTTTATCGAACAAAACACAATGATGGTACCCTGATTTGAGGGATTTTCATTTGATAGCGATGGCTTATTGAGGTATAAAATATGGATCTGTGTACCACCAAACGATGAGTGGAGGATGTTGATCCTAAGCGAGGCTCATAGAGCGGTATACATGGCTCATCCAGGAGTCACGAAGATGAGGGAAGACCTTAAACCCTTATTCTTATGGAAGGGAATGAAGTCATAAATAGTCAACTATGTGGCCAGATGTATATAATTTCAACAAGTAAAAGCTGAACATAGACACCCAACAAGATTACTGCAACCACATGCAATTCCAGAATCGAAATGGGAGGTTATTTCGATGGATTTTATCATTGAATTGCCATTGACGGCAAGGATACATGACTCAATTTTCGTATTAGTAGACACTCTGACGAAGAGTGCTCACTTTATTCCTGTGCGTACGATGTATTAGGCACCTGACATATCTAGAGTTTTCATCAGTGAGATTGTGAGGCTGCATGGTGTGCCTAAGAGGATTATATCCAATCGAGGATCGGTGTTTACTGAACGATTTTGGACGAGTTTCCAAGAGACTTTGGGAACCCAACTAAAATTTAGTACTGTGTATCACCCGGAGACTGACGGAAAGACTGAATGAATGAACCAAACCTTGGAGGACATGTTGCGCATGTACATGATGGACCAACAAAAACGTTGGGAGAATTCTTGCCACTAGTGGAGTTCTCTTACAACAACAGTTACTAGAGCACCATTAAGATGGAACCTTTCAAGTTTCTTTACAAGAAACCATGTCAGATGCCCTTGAGTTGGGATCGGGTTGAGGATAGGGTCCTGGTGGGACCAGAAGCGATCCAATAAATGGAAGAACAAATGAAAATCATAAGACAAAGGATTAAAGAAGTGCAGGATTGACAAAAGAGTTATGCTGATGCGCACCGATTTGAACGTAGTTATGAGGTCGACGACCGAGTCTTCTTGCAGGTTAAACCACATAAGAGTTCGATCAAGTTTGAAAAGGGAGCTAAACTCTCTCCTAGGTTTGTGGGACCTTTCGATATTGTGGAGATAAAGGGGCCCATGGCCTATCGACTAGCCTTGCCTGATTCCTTGAGGCGTATGCACGATGTTTTTCATGTATCTATTTTGAGACATTATATTAGTGATCCTACACACGTTATTGACATGAGTTCCTTGCAGGTATCAGATGAGGAAGTGCTCACGGCTGAGCCGGTCCACATCTTAGATCATCGCGTTCGATAGTTACGATGACGAACGGTAGATCAGGTCAAGGTCGAGTGGGACAATTATAGTCTGCACTCGAAAACCTGGGAGGACGCATATGATATACGCCATTAGTTTCCATTTTTGTTTGATAGATAGACATATGATACTGTGATAAACTTTATTTCAGCCTATATACTGTGAAACTTCGGGATGAAGTTTAGACCAAGAGAGGTGTATGTAACATCCTGCTTTGGCGCACTGAGAAAACTTATTCTTTGAGGACACTTACTTGCAAATGATCTAGATTATTATGCTATTGAAACTTTTGATTTTGATTATGAGGCGTTATGGTTGATGACATGTTTTTTTACTACATTGACATAGACATGTGCTATTGACTCGGTTTTACTCAGTTTGCAGGGTTTTGGACCTTGAGGATGCAGAGGCATCGATGGAACCCCTTGGACTCTGGATCGAAACAGGGAGTGTGCCATTGGGGTTGATTGTTTTACTGTGATATTAGTGCATCTGATTAGATGTTATGATGTGGATATGTTCTAAAATGATTTGTTGATGATGCAGGCTGACGATAGCTTGCTAACCAAACTCACATATGGAGTAAAGGGGTCACACATGACTACCAAAGATGTTGAGGGAGAGGTGTGGACAACAAGCTTGCCACAGCCTACTAGCACTCCCGCTGTGGCTTGAACTATAGGTTAACGATTACCTGGATCGAGAGGACCCACGATGCCATGAGGGTAGACTGCGAAAGTCGCTCACGATGATTCTAAGGGGCGCACAATAAGGCGGGGGCCTTATTCATTAGAATCCCTTAGTCTCCCACAACTTCACCTAGTGGAGTGTTGACTCCAAGGGTTATTGATGTCTACCAATCCATCAAGAGGCGAGTGGCACCCTTGGAACATGCAGTGTGTCCTGAAGGGCACGTTGCACAAAGGAATAGATGAGGCAAGTGACACCCTTGGAGCACCTAGTGCATCCTGAAGGGCACGTCACGTTGTTGATAATAGAGGGATGAACTTAGAAGGCCTTAGGACAATTAACGTGTTGAGTATTTTTAAAAAACAATTTCCCTAATTAATTGTCACCCAATACAAAATCTAAAGGTCTAAGTCTAAATTATGCTAGTGGTAAAATTTAGTTTACCTTTTAAATATATATATATATATATATATATATATATATATATATATATATATAAAATAAAAATAAATAAATAATAATATTTAAAATAAATAAAACAACTTAGATGATAAGTATGATCTTCATAAAATCTTGTAACATGAAGAGAGTAAGAAAGTTATTTATTAAAAAAAAAATGTATAAAATCTGTTGTTATAAAATGTAATGAGGTAATCAAATGTTTTACCTTTTTGATAATATAAAATTTACTAATTTAATGATAAAAAGGGAAAAAGGGGTTAAATATCACACCTGCCTTTTTGAGTTCTAAGAAAAAGGGGAAAGAGGGAAAATAAAAAAAAAGGAAACTAGGGAAAGGAGGTAACATAAAAAGGAAAAAGGGGAACTTAAGGGAAAAAGCGGGAAGTCAACTTAGTAAGGAATCCACATTTAAGAGCTTTCTAATTTTAAACTGAATTAGCAATTTCATAATAGGGAAAGCCTTTAAAACCTGTAAGGGAATCTAGGGACACCTAGGAGTGATTCTAGGAGTAACTCTAGGTGGGTGAGGGAAATAAAGATAATTACTTAATTAAAGAAATTAATTAATGGAGGAATGAAGAGGATGGGTGAAACTTGTGCGGAGAAGAATTTTTAGGAATTTATTTCAAAAACTTTAATTAAATGAGATTTTAGGAAAGAGAGGAAGTGGGAAATTCTATATAATGAAGGAAGGAGAAGGAGAAAGGATCATCTTCTGTTGGCGTAACGTTACGCTGCAAAAATATTGACTTGACTGATTTACTTGTGGGGAGTTGGGATACCCAACTCGGAGAGGAGTGGTAGCTCGACCTTGCGAGGCAAGATGGGAGCTAGACGAAACCTCTGGATAGTGTGTGTGGCCCCTTTGCAGCTCGAGGGGATGAGGGGGAATAAGAGTACCCCTAGCATTGGCTGGGAGGTACTGATGAAGTCTCAATGGTTGATGAGCGGGAATTGCATGGAGCGCGCGGATGACACTCGAAGCGGGCGAACAGGCAACGGTACACATTCTTCATTGAATGGTAGAATGTTGTAGGTTTTATGATTTAATCCGCATGTTGATTATGTAAGTAGATTGGATGTTTAGATTGATAGCTGAAATATTCTTAGCTTAGCTGATTGATTGGTTGATTGATTCCCATGACCTTTGTTTCCGCATGTCGTGACCGCCTAGTGTGTTGATTGTGACCTTGAGTTTGTTTATCCTTCGTCCATAGCTCACTAGTCCTCGCCTGAGCAATCAGCCAGGAGCCTGATCTACAGTCGTCACCTTAGCATTAAAAGACCTATGGATCTCAACGCCATGCTTTTCTGTGCGAGGATGGTGAAGCGAAGGAGACCCTATCCACCGTCTACCTTTGTTGTTGTCCTTGCCTGATTGTTGACTTGCGCATTCCAGTACGGCCTCTGCGTATGGTTATCTTGCTTCCTTGTTGTTTATTTTTTTGTGCCTTGACTGATAGAAGCCTGTGAACCTTTCGATGAGTTATCCTTATGGCCCTGGCACTCTCGTACTGTTGTCAGCACCTTATATTGGTATCCCGACATGTGAAAGGCATTTAACTTCCTTCTGTGTTTGTTTCATGTGGATTGACTTGTTTTTGTTCTGCATTGTCATTATGTAATGGAGGTAGAAACCTTACCTTTGCGATGGTAATTTGTAACAGATGTAAATATATATATATTGCCTCAACTATTTTAAATAGATAATGGATAGAAAAATATTACTTCAGCATCGGTCATTATGTATTGGTTGTAAGATCTTATTCAGCGATAGTAAATATGTAACCCATGTAAAGAGTTTCCTTTGCGCCAGGATGAATGATGTAAAGAGATTATTTCAGCTAATGTAAATTTTGATAACGGTAATCTTAACTTCGGTGTTCAATAAGGCAATGATGTAAAAAGATTACTTCAACAATTGTAACTTGTGATAAATTTAAACCATAACTCTGCGTTCAATAATTGTGATAAATGTGAACAAAGATTTATGCAACGAGTGTCAATTTAGTGCTGCGTTGGATGCCTCCTTCACTGCTTAACCTGGTGTGCCCTGTGCACGTTTTCCCTTTTCAAAAAAATATGAACGGGTGGTTGTTGAATGCCTGCGTTTTTCCCTCGAATTGATTGATTGTGGAGCGATTGCCTGTTTATCCATGACATAAATTTGTAGCATCCATTCTGGCAAGCTCTGCCAGTGTTTTCCCTTTTAAATAATGACAGCAACATGAAGTTCCTTCTGGTGTGTTTGGGCACAACATTTGCGTCTTTTAATTATGGATAACAATGAACATCCTTCTGGTGTGTGTCCCTATACACGTTTTGCCTAAAAACCATGTCAGAGGTTACCGATTACATGACCATGAATTTCCTTTAAACCATGTCTGAGTTTCTAGTTTTTATGACCCCGATTTTGCCTTTAAACTGTGTCTGAGTTTGTATTTTTTATGACCCCGATTTTTCCTCAAACCGTGTCTGATTTTGTTGTTTATATGACCATTTTTTGACTATAAAATGTGATCGATTCTGCTATTTTTATGCCCAAGATTTTTCCCTTAAAATGTGGTTGAGTTTGTTGTTTAACTGACCGTTGTTTTTCCATCAAGACATGATTGAGTTGTTGTTTAAATTACCACCCTATGCTAATTAGAAGGATGACTGCATTGTTGGTATGCCCACAATTCTTTCCTTTAATCGTGGACTGTCGTTGCGTTGATTGGCCTCGAGGTTGCCTTAATTGTTGACTGCACTTTAAATATGGAGATGAACATAATTACTTCAACGATGTCTTGGGTCCATTAACCTTCTTGATTTTTTCTACAGTGTGTCAATGGTTAATAGATTTCGTCCTATTGATTAATTGCCACCATGAGTTAAACGATAACATTCATGTTGATCACCTTCTTATTGTTGTATTACTCGTTGTGATGACAGTTTTGTAATTTGCCTTGTCATCGCTAAATTAACTGTTATTTAACCAATGTGTTAATTGCCTTGTTAAATTGCTCAGCTACTTAGTTATTGAGGAGTAATCCTTGCATATTACTACTCTACATTTTTAGTTGATTGTGTTATGTATTTATGGTTGCATTTCTTTTATAAATTAATCATGTATTTCTGTGTTGAATGCTTGGTATTTATTACGACAATTTTTTATCATTTCAGTCATGTAATCCGGTCTTGATTGAGATGAATCTAGGTATTCCTTAAGGTTAATTAGGCTACAATTTACATATCTATTCATGCGTAATGCCTTGCATTTATTATGGCCAATTAATTGTTATTCAAGTCATGCTTTGTTGCGTTGAATGCATAGTACTTATGTATTCCTTAAGGCTATTTGTGTATTAGATTGTACTTAAGGTTAATTAGATTCGCATCTAGTAGTCATTTAGGCTTGTTGAATTAGATGTGTAATAAAAGTTAAATTGGCATATAGTTATTGTCTAGTAAATTAGACTTGATGAATTAGATGGGGGTGTACAGAATTAATTTCATTTTTGTAGACTTGTCATTTTGGTTAATTTGAGTAAAGAAGACTGTCGAATTGACGTGGGTTTTATGTTAATTAGATTGTAATTAATAATTGATTAATGTTGTTTTGCCAAATTGAATTGAATAACGGAGGGGTTAGGTAGAATGGTCGATTGGACTTGTATTCAATATTAATCAGATAGTGAGTTAATTACTAAATTTAAAGGTGGGGCTTGCTTAATTTAGAGGGTTAATCTTTTTCAACACTTGTAGATATTGACTAGTTCGACTGGGTGAATGGTCAAGTTGTGGATGTGTCGTGTCTTGGCTTGCGTCATCCTTTGTCTTCTTCCTTTGGCATTTCATCGCCCTACAATTTGGGTATGGGTGTAGTCTCCTTGTCCATTGTTTCATCCTATCACGTTAGATTTAACTAGAGGCCTTGGTCTAGATAGGATGTGTTGTACCAAAGTTAGTGACACATTTGTCACCTGTGGATGGCATGATTCCCAATGAGGTGATCATAGTGCACCCTTTTGGGTAGCAACGATTGAGAACTTGGGTGGAGTCGGTTCGTTCAGTGCGAGTGTTGTAAGTAGCCTTAGGTGCATGATTGGAACGCCATCATGCATTTGGTTAGCACACTGAAGGTTCTAGTCGGGTTCATCAAGGTCGATGTGTCATGAGGGGTAAGAGGTCCCTTAGCTTGTAGGTGTGTCATGTCGCATTAGGCAAGTAGTCGTTCCTCCTTGTTGTCCTATGCATGTGTCGTCCAGTTTCCCTTGTGCCAATGTGTGTAGTCTTAGTTGTTGGTGCCTGATCTACAGGCATGGTTCTCGCCGTCAGCTTTGTTGTCTAGCTATAATAATTGTTGTTTTCATGTTCTTGACAAGAAAAAAAACATTGCAATGTTGCTTCTGTTGTAGACGTAACGATGGGTTTGTCACAATTCTTTAGAATTTTGTTTTTGTGTTCAAAAAGAATTAAGAGAAGCTTTCCAAGATCACCATACTTTTGTTGAGTTAAGAGGTTAGGAAGGTTGGTAGTGTGATCAATATTTTGAAAATGAGATCTAATATGGGTATAGGCTGGACAATCCAAGAGAAAGTGTGTTTCATCTTCAACCTTCTTAGTGTCACAAAGGTGACACACTCTTTCATCCCATGGCATTTTAGGAATTGACCAATGCCCAGTTTCACTATGGAGCTCGTGAGAATTTGTTTTTATTCTTAGCAATGCTTATTTTTTTCTTTACACTTGGAAAAACAGATAAATAATTTTGATCTTCTAGATTAGGGTTGATTACATCTTTACAATACCTTAATTTTATTTTTTCCTCTAACTCTTTATGACACCACATTTTTTCCTTAAATTTTGATTTGACGTTTTTTTTAATAGTATCTTTATTCTACAGAATGGTTTCTTCCATGATTCCCCAATAGTTTAGCCAATACCGGGCATCTTTATGCCATCCTTGCTTGAGTCGATGGTGGTTATGACTTGATTTTGAAGAAATTTTAGGTAGCCTCTTGTCTTCCATGTTGTTTAACTTGTTCTTATACATTAGGTATCTAATCATAGCCATGCTCTCAATGGGGGAGAGACTTGTTTCTACGAGGAGGATGGGATAGGGCGTATTTATTTTAATTTTGAGATTATAGGTTATAAAATTCTTTTGTATTTGCTCTATCTTTCTCCAGGATTCACGAGAGATACTACATCCACATACTTCACATCCATAAAGAATAATAGGTGTAACAAGATTCTCAAAAAGGAGTTTCGTCTTATCCCAACTCCAAAGATCAGCTGATTTACAAATTTTTTCAAGCCCATAATAAGCTTTCCATCCCCCAATAATCCTTATATCTATCTATCTATATCTATATATATATATATATATATATATATATATATGGAATATTATAAGGAAATTAGCAGTGAAGGTATTCTCAAATTAAAAACAAGATATTGTAAAGTATTCAAAGTTCTAGAAAGGTTAAAAGAAGGAAGGATATTCAAAGATCTTTAATATATATATAATATACCAAGGAAATCTTAATAATAATTAAAAAAAAGAATAAGCTTTTTAAAAAAAAAAAAAAGAGGAGTGAAAGGAATATTTTGTTTTCAATGAAGTTATTGAATTTTTTTTTATAATAGTGTTTTTTTAAAAGCATAAGGTTTTTAAAAAAAGAAAAAAAAAGAGGAGTGAAAGGAATCTTTTGTTTTCAATGAAGTTATTGAAGAAATTTTATAGTAGTGTTTTTTAAAGGAAATGATAAACTTATATTTAGAAGGTGAAGAAAAGTAATATATATTATTATTATATTTCAAGGTTCAAACATATAATTATATAAATGGAGTTTTGTGGTGAAAAACAAGGAAGATTCCCTCATACTCATAAAAAATATCTGGATCTCTTATTAGAAGTTAATTGGATTATTCAAGGAAAGAATATCAACGTCGCTATTTGCCCGAACGCCAGGAAAAATCACATTAATGTTGACTTGGAAAACCAATTAATGGTTTTATAACCAAATATAATTGAAAATGACACATGTCTTTCCGATGAGAAATATGAAATTAAAAACCTTTAAATATCTATTGGTGATTACAAATTCATAGCTCAATTCAATGTGGTATCGATGTATCAAGAAAATGTTGATATAATTCTAGGGTCAACTTGGGTAGATACATTGGGTGATTTTATTTTCAACACAAGGAGAAAGATTTTGACATTTTCTAATAAGAAGAGAATCACATTGGACAACGTTACAATGAAGTCAATTTCAGAAGCTCTTTCTTCCGAAGACTTGAAGGACACATTATAAGTGATCCTTCAAGATAACCTGAAGTTAGTACAAAAGTTGCAAGATCGACGAAAAGAATGTGACGAGATCATCATTGAAAAAGAAAAAGAGATTTCCCGCCTAAGAAATCATAATAAGAAACTACTTGCAAAAATCATGAAGTCCAAGGAGAAGAAACGATGTTTTCAAAAGTTGGAAGAAGAAAATCAAGGTCTCAAAGAGAAATTAACCGAAGAAGTGGAAGAAACCTCCTGCCTATGGAACTTTAATCAGAGTTTACTAAAAGAAATTAAAATCTTAAAAGATGAAAGAAAGGAGAATCTAGAATAAAAAAATAAAGATGACAAGTCATAAGATAAAAAAAAAATTCTACGATTAAAACAACATAACCATGATTTAATAACACAATTTAAAAGACTCAATAATGATAAGAAGTCTTTACTAGAAGAGCTATATCGCAAAACATGAATAGTCGTTAAAGAGACAATCATTGAACCTGTGGAGCTAGAGAATTCTTTAGATGTAAAAATCCCAAATCTGGATAAAGGAATTAATACAAATCTAGTCAACCTTACAACTCATGTAAAGAGGTCTTCAAATGTTGAAGTAGAAACAATCAAGGTGTATGAAGAAGACTCAATTCCAAAAGTTAATCAAGAAAAATCTACAAGTATACGAAGTAAAGATTAAGTTGCAAGGATGCCTTATCGACATCCTAATCACAAAATTTGATACTTATGTCTATCAATGTATCAACAGAAACAAATACCCGATATGTTGAAGAATACTACTTCCACTACAAGTGTAGGTCAAAGTAGAAACTATCGTGGGAGTAGAAATGTATCAAGTTCTTTCCAAGAACACTATAAAAACCCAAATCTGCAGAAGATCGAATTAGGATGGGCATACTCTTTTACAATTTGACAGTTCTGCTGAGGTCTTTGAAGATCCTATCATCTCAGGTCCTCAACGATTTCTAACTCAAGAATGAAGAATCATGATACGAAAATTATAGGCTAGAGAAAGAGATAAGTATTCCAGAAAGTATGCTTTGAGGACAAAACATTTTTAAGGGGAAGTCAATGTTATGAACATAAATATACATATAAATGTATATTAATAACATAATAATTAATTAATAAATAATAACTATTAATAATGGAAGGACATGTCTCAAAGGACATGACTATTGGTTAAGGCCACCCCTGCGTGGGTATATAAAAGAGCCCTCATTCTCAATTGTATATCATCTTATCTATTCATATTTTAGACATTTATACATTATTCCTACATGGATTATTGTGCTATCTTCCAAGTATTTTGAATAATTCTTGTGTGAGAGAACTTTGTTTGTCTCATTATATAATTCCTTGGGAAGGAGAAAAAGTTTAAGACGAGGGTTAATCCCATGTAAATAGAGACCTTTTATCACTCCATATTAAAAAGTGACATCAAGGCTTCTACCAAGGCCCTCATCCATGAAAATGAAAAGGAAGGGTGAGAGGGTGTCCCCTTATATAATTACTTGGGAAGGAGAAAAAGTTTAAGATGAGGATCCATTTAGCAAAATAGAAAATAACGCTGAGGAGGTTAGGGAAATAACCCATCCAACCCAAGCATTAATGAAGCCAAAAGCATGAAGACCTTCGAATATGTATTTCCAACTAATCTTGTCAAAATCCTTCAACATGTCCAACTTGATAAGCACGGCCATAGAAGGGGTGTTTTTTTAGGGAATGAATCACTTCATGGGAAAGAATAACATTATCTAAAGTTTTCTTTCCCTCAACATAACCATATTTTTCTAGTGATATAAGAAGGTTCATAAGGGGTTTAAGGCAGGAAGAAATCACTTTGGTGATGATCTTGTAAACGACGTTGCATAAGGAAATAGGATGGAAGTTACTTGTGTTCAAGTCATTTTCTTATTTAGGAATGAGGGTGATAAAACATGAATTGAGGGTAGGATGGAATCCCATGATGGGGCAATATTCCTCCACAAGGTCTCATACTTACTATTTCACAATTGGCCAAGAAGTATGGGAAAATTCAGTGGTAAACCCATCTAGGCCCAGGGATCTACCCATAGGAATTTCCATAACCGCTCGCTCTACCTCCTCCAAGGTAGAGCGAGCAGTTATGGAAATTCCTATGGGATACAACTATCATTAATATCAGTGGACAAAAGCCTTGGGATATGTCACATAATTTTTCTTCTAGTAGAAAATTTGTCAAGGAAAGGATCAGATAATAAATCACTGTAAAAATCAACCTTGTACTATTCAATATCCAATTGAGAATTGATACTATTACTTTGTTCATCCTGAAGTTGTGTGATCCAATTGAAGTGACTATGTTAGGGTGCCTGTGTTGGATCATGGAACGACGGATTTTTTTTTAATTCCATTCTCCTTTGAGCTACTGGACCCGACATTTCTAAGCTATTTTGGCCTGAAAGATATTGCCAAAAACAATTTTATTCCAAAGTTTGAGGTGCTACTTGAGGTTCTTAAGATTCTAATGGAACCTATGCATAAGTGTGCCCCTGTCAATGGATGCATTCAACCACTAGTGAGTTACATTATCCTAAAAATTAAGCTGCAAGAGAAAGAACTTCTCAAATCCAAACAACTTAATTAAAGAGATACCTAGGATCTCCATAGCTAAACTTTTATTATTCTATGAGTGACTTGCTACCCCAGTTGGATATGCTTGACTTGCTACCCCAGTTGGATATGCTTGCCTAGAAATATACTGTAGATATTGGCATTCACATGCATCCACAATGCCCTAAAGGTTTATCCCCTCCACATCCATATTCTCCCCTATCAATTTAGTATAACCTTCTCCCTCTTCGACATCCATGGATTCATCGATATCTTTGGAGGGGGAGTCCCCTACCCCTCCTTTATGCTTCCTTCATCCCTCAGTGACTTGCTCCAAATTTTTACCTTCTATCTATTATGTATTCTCCCCATTTAGTTCCTTGGTAGCTATATCCTCTGAATCACCAAGGGATGGCCTGAGAATTGAAAACATAATTTTTGTTTGCATCTCTTTCAATCTAGATGAAGCTGTAGATTTCTTGATTGGATTTTTCTTGATTGGTACCTCCATAAATCCCTCCGCATCATTTTCCTCCACTAGTTGATTCCCTTTGGGTTGTATGTTGGGAGGGAAATCTCTAAATCCATGTTCATGCCACTCACAATAGAAAAAGGGAATGTGTTCATAGTCTAGGGTTTGCACCCACTTTGAGTCTTGATGGCTGAGATAGATGGCTTCTAGAATAGGCTTTGAAACGTTCATAAAAACACATATTTTGGCATATGGAGTATATCTTCCTTAGTAACTTCGTAGCTTTTGCAATTTTGATAAAGGTTTCTAGGGTATTACCTATACCCTCAAAGATTTCATGATGCAAATATTCCTAAGGGAGAAAATACATCCTTCCAGATTGGTGCATAGGAAAAGTCCTCCGTCTAAGAAATATATTTATTTGTCCAACAACAAAAATGCAGACCATCCAGATTGAAAAAATTGGAAAAGTCCTCCTTCTGAGAAATATGTTTATTTGTCCAACCACACAAGTGCAGAGCATCCAAATTGAAAAAATATGGGCCATTTTAAAATATATGTTCCATATCCTCTTAGTTATGGAAGATTGTGATTTAAAATCACTTTGACCTGATCTTTAGATCTATAATCCCTTTTGTCTTCCACCAAGCAATAGTTCACAATGCTAGCACCTATTATGTAAGCCAGATGCTAAGAAAGTTTCTGATGACGAAGTGATCCTTCATATAGTGGACATAGTTTCCCATTTTTCTTGTGTAGATCTCATATCTCAACATCACATCCACCTTGGGAATACATTTACTTGGTTCCTAAGATCGATTTGTCCATAGAAACAAAGAAACACATAGAACTATGTAGAAATCCTAGATCCATCCATAGAAATGATGGTGATCCCATTTGACAAAGAAATGCAGAGAAATTCTATAAAATGGAGGCTAGTAAAATTGATTCTATATTGTTAATGTTATTCTTTTAATTATTTGAACTAAATTCAATTAAAAAAATTTAATCTTTTTATTAATATCATTTTTTAAAGTTATTTTCTTCCCCGTGTTGTCTAACATTTTCCACTAGAACTTGGTTGTCTAACATTTTCTACTAGAAATGGAAGATACAAATTTGGTCGAATTTGTAATTTTTGATTATTTAAATTATATTGTATTTAAATTTATAGATCAAACCATTTCCCTTCAAAATTTATACAGAATTGAACGTTTAGACATAAACATTTTGTATATCAAATTACCTACCTACCTTTCTGGCTGTTCCAAACTAGCCGATCTTATAACGGGAATTATAACAAAACTCAATTGTGTTTATGTTACGTGTATATTCATGATTCTTCTTATTATTATTGATAAGATAATGTCACGAATTTGTGCACTCACGAGATTTTGGAAGATCTCATCTTTACTTACGACTTCACGGACTTCAAAAGGTGAAGAAGTGTTCAAGATTTCGTGCGTTGATATTGTCGGCACTAATTAATCTTATAATGATTACTCACAATTGGAAGCGTTGAAATCTCACGACTTGAGATGTATTTTGGTCAAAGGGCCTATTCATTACACCCATTCTCTAGGATAGTCAAAATGTTTTGTTTGTAAAAAAACTCATCGAGCAACTAACACCTAAAGCTATGGAACAACCGTTGAACATTAAACCTCTAAACTATCTCAATGCTTTGTTTAAATTGCCATCCTCCAAAGATATTATAATACCTATAATACCTATGAAGTATAAGCAGTTTTTTCAAGGCACTCGTCCATATACCAACGTATGGCTTTCTCTACTCCTTTGATTCAGACCAAAATTCAGTTGCAAGACACATTCGTTGTATTTCATAGTTCCACATATAATAAATCTCATAGTTTCCATGGAAAGTCTCTGAGTTATGGCGAAGAGCACATTCTAAGGCGAATTATGAACTCTAAGAGAACTTATGTCAGAGGAATTGAAAACAAATAATCATATGTTTCCATCTCACACATACACAATCTATACTTCGTCTATTTCAAATATGGGATTTTGTATTTTTTTTTTTTTAAGTAAGAGATTTTAAATATAAAGAGCTTTCAAAATCCAGATCAGAGTTGCAGAAGCTTGAAAACAGTTGTGTTGTACTTATCGAATTGCTCCAAGAAAGGGGAAACCATTGCAGCCAGCTGGCTAAGTCTAGCAATTTTACAGTCTAACAGTCTTAGATAAACAAAGCTAATCTGACTAGGCTACAACTAAGAAAATAAACTAGTGAAAATATCAGACCCCCAGAGGGGTCAGACACTTGGTAAAAAACCTGGCCAGGTGGCTTGGTATGCCGCGTCCCAGGGTTCCTCTTCGACGGGTGTCCCTTTCCCTTCCATTTGCATGTCAGCGTCCAAGTTGCCCCCTTCCAGGTTGGCAACTGGCAGAGTGTCTCCAAATGGATTGTGCACATTGACGCCCATAGCTGCCACAACCTCTGTGTCCCCGTGCGTGGCCTGCCCCAAGTCGCCACCTTCTGTCTGTTGCACCTATTCATTCCTGTCAAAGGGCTCCGCATGAGGAAGCTCTGTTGCTCCCACGACTTCTAGAGTGGAGTGGAAAGTCCTCTGGAAGGTGGAAAGGATCTGAATGAGAGCCGAGGTCTTCCCATCCAGTAGTTGCAGTCATAAATGAAGGTCCTCCAATCCTTGTCGGAGCTCAAAAACTAGCCCATAGAGGATGGCCAGGCTGTCCTACAACTACCAGTTTGGGATGGAGTCGGTGAAAGAGTGCGGCCTGTGCTGGGCATTCCGAAGAAAGGATGGCGCCTCCAAGGGTGGGCGGGAGGGGCAGGCTTCCAGTGCAAAAGAAGGCCCGCTGGCTAGGGAGTTTGAAGGAACTGCGGTAAGTTGTGAGAGAGAACCCAACGAGCTGTCGGTGATGACCGGACCTTCAAACCAGGAGGCAGGCGGGGTGGAGGTGGCGAGAGGTTCCAGCTCGGGCTGCAAGGAGTGCAAGGAGTACGTAGAAGGCAAGCCAGGGGGAGAAATAGATACTCGAGGCTGAGGACGATGCCATGGAGAGCCTCTCCTTGGCCTCCCTCTTTGCCGCGACATTTTGAGCTTGTAGGGAAGAAAAAGCTGAGAGGAGAGTCCCAGATGGACGTGGAGATCCCGGAGAAGCCCGGAGGTAGTGAGCACCATGGAGGATGGAAACTAGAGTAAGCCAGGTCTGGGCAGCTGAGGGATAAGAGGGTCAGGATGCATGCAGGGGTTAATGGTGCCTGCAACCAGAGAAGCCATGGAGGAGACATCAATGGGAGTCGGGCACACCAGCGTTAATGGTGCAACGAACGTCGTAAAGGCGATTAAATGTATGGATTAGGCGGTGGGGCTTGGCACAAGCCCGACACATGGTCCCCTGCCGCGCTGGCCTGTGCTCTCCTCCTCATCCCGCCATGTGGCCTGCACCAACACCCCATCCGGGGGAATATGGGATTTTGTAGTTATTAATCATATGAATTAAAATATCATTCAATTAAAAACATTTGATCATATAATTAAGTCCAAGGTGCTTTCAACACTCTTACCATTTATTCTTATCTTTTATTGGATTTTTTGGAGTTTTAATTGACATATTTTCCGATCAATTTTTATTGAAATTAGGCAAAAAATTGTTGAAACTCTATATTTAAGTGATTGAATCCATATAATTCAAATGTCTTCATGATTTTTCAGGATGCTGAATCCATTTATGCATTAAAAAATACAATTTAAACAACAAAAAAAAATAAAAAATGATGATTAATGATTTCACCAATATCTTTGACCATCCACTAAAAAATTAAAAAAATTGAATATTTAAACACAACTATTCTTAGTTTCACATTTTGATACAAACTTTCCATTCGTAGCATTGGCTTTTTACACATGTACGTACCTGAGCATACAGCTTGCTTCCTTGCCACCCTCATCCTACACGGTGGAATTTCACATGCTTGCGCACATCAAAATTCTGAGGGATTCAATCAGAATTTAGTTGTAGGACAGTTCGCGAGAAGCTTGGCCTTCCCCGATTTGTACTTCGGCTTTCGTCATAACACAGATGGACGTATCATATAGATATTCATGAAGTATCTGCACTTTTATAGAGTCATAACAGAGATCAGTTATCACAAATTCCAACAACACAAATAATATCACAATTTCCAACAACTCCATACCTCACCACATGATTACTCAAATATGACTAAGTTTGAATAATTTGTTATATGATTATCTACCCTCGATACCTTTCAATCCATGAAAAACATTTGAGGGACCTTCTCCCACCAACATTTTCCAATCACCGAACCTTGTCCAAAGCTGGTTTTTTTTCCACTAGAAAAAAATGCTCTTTATATTCATAAGGATATAAATTTTTACAAAACCGTCTTTTCGGTCTGATGTCTTACAAGTAAAGAAAAACAAAATGCTTGGCAGGGTCCATGACTGACCAAATCTAACAACACCCATTCACATCTATGATCAGCGCACAAAGATGGATTGCGGAAAAAGCTGAAGATAACAATCAAAGCATTAACTTGATGGTTGGTACTTCATTGCCATCTTCCCATATAGTGCAGCAAATTTGGCCTAGAAAAAGATGCAACACTCTTTTAGAAAGGGTATCCTCCTCACAGTTTGATAAATGTGAGTGAAAATGAGCTTTCTAAACTGAAGTGTAGTTTTTTTGGTTCTCTTTTTCCAACACTCAAGGGCTGCCACCTGGAAATCAGCCAGTCCATTCAGCTAGTCTATAGTAATTTTTGAGTCTCCGAAAAGCAGCAGCTCATCGGTATGGCGGCAAGCTAGAATGAGCAAGACCCATGTGCCTAAAAGTTCCGCCTTAATATTAAATCCCTGACCTCCGTTTAGTGTCCAGCGTATACAAGTGTGGGAGTTCAGGACAATTTTGCCTCCGGCCCCACACAGAGCTCCACCTTGTTGTGAAGCTCCATCGAAGTTGGTTGAGTACGCTAACGCGTGTTATTCGATAACTTTTTGGCATTCCACGCAAAAACACTTGATTCGCAGTTTGCACATATTGCTTGCAATAACACATGCTAATCTCCTGTAGAATTTGAAAGTGTCTTAGGAAAGTTTTATATATAATATTTTTGGGTGTGGAAGATGTAATTTCACAAACCAATTAAATGATTTTGTAAATAACTTAGAATGATTAACACTACAAATATTTATAAAATTTAAATATACATTGATTATTATAAAATTATTTTAACTTTACAGTTTATATTTAAAAAAAAAATTAAAATGAAGATGTAAAGTTTTTGGATTTTCAAAACATTTTGAATTAAAGGTAGATTTAAATTACAATCATTTCAATGTTGAATTATCTAATAGATATTGTGTTTCTAAATATAATTAGAGAAATAAATAAACCTTCACAAATTATACAAATTATGTGATAAGTAAATAAATTAAATTTAAAAATAATTCTAAATTGTTTAATTATTTAAAATTTTTATAGTTAATTGTTATTAAAAATAAATTAACCTTAAAAATAATCATAATCTTAAAAATAATCATAATCTGATTAATTTTTAAAAAAAATTATAAACATTTAATATGATTTTGTAATAGTAATGAAATAAATTGACTTAAAAAAATTCATATTTAATTATTTGTAAAGTTATAAATCTTTAAATATCAAAAAGATCATCATAATTATATTGTTTATTTTAAATTAAAAAAACTACGACTTTAAGAAAACATAACTCAACATTATAATTATGTTTAATTTAAATTAAAAATACAAATATTTCAAATAAAATATTACATATAAAAATTTAAAGAAAAAAATATATAAATATATTATAATAATAATAATCTATTTTTAAAATCACTATTAAACCACACCAAAATATAATTATTATAATATAAAAATTATATTTAATTATATTATTATAATATTAAAATTATTTTTTTAAATTATCAAGAAAACTACTATGTTTTATAACTAAATCCAACTAACAATATTTCATATTTCTTATTAATATCGATTCATTTTAATTATTATGTTTACTAGACTCAATCATGGTTATACTGTGCATATATTCATGATTCTTCTTATGTTCTATAACTAAATCCAACTAACAATATTTCATATTTCTTATTAATATCGATTCATTTTAATTATTATGTTTACTAGACTCAACCATGGTTATACTGTGCATATTTTCATGATTCTTTTTATATTATACAAGAAAATCCAACTAGCAATATTTCATCTTTCTTATTAATATCGATTCATTTTAATTATTATGCTTACGAGACTCAACCATGATTATACTGTGCATATATTCATGATTCTTCTTAATATTATTAGTGACTTTATTTTATGAATTTGTATAGTGACAAGACACGACTTAAGTCTCTTAACACCATTCCATCTTTTACTTTTCAGCGACTTCAAAGGGTGAAGAAGCGTTCAATATTTCGTGAATCGTGAGTTGATATTGTCAACAACAATTCATCTTATAACTATTACTCACAAGGGGAAGCGTTGAAGAATCATGACTTAAGATGTATTTTGGTCAAATGACACATTTATTATACCCATTTTGTAACATAGTCAAATTGTTTTATGTATGCAATTATGGTGAGCTAGTGTAAAATGAAATGAGCACATCACAAACAAATATTACTTTATTTATCCATTATTATACATTATTAGTAAGTAAAGGAGAGGGAAATAATTTAAATAATTGTGATAAATAAATATATAATATAAATATTTTTCAATTATTAATTATAAAATCCATACAAAACAATAATTGTTTTCCAAGATCATATTTCTTCATGTTGGCTTGCAATTAATTGTGGGGTAATATGGCATTACCATATTACAATGTAATATGGTAATCCCATATTACATTATAATATGGCATTACCATATTACAATGTAATATGGTAATGCCATATTACAATGTAATATGGTAATGCCATACTACAATGTAATATGGTAATGTAATATGGCATTACCATATTACATTGTAATATGGTAATGCCATATTACATTACCATATTACATTGTAGTATGGCATTACCATATTACATTGTAATATGGTATACCATATATCATATTACAATGTAATATGGTAATACCATATCTCGTGTAATTTTTTTTTTTTTAACTTAATGTCATCGCCACAATATCGACGATAGTTCGTTGGAAAAAAATTTTATTTTGACCACCGTGGCAATAGCAACGAATTTTCATCGCAAGTTGCCACAGGTTTTCATCACACATAGAGCATCTTCGTCGTAACTTTGGTCTTGATGAATCAATGTCGTCGCTATTGCCACGGGTATTCGTCACAAGTTTCCACATTTTTTCATCTCACATACAACATCTGCGTCGTAAGTTTTTGACTTGTCATAAATTTTCATCGTAATTGCCACGGTTGTTCATTGTACTTGCGACGAGGTTTCATCGTAATTGCAATGATGCATAGGGTTAACCAAAATTGAAGGTGGTGACATGTGGAGAGCTAATTTCGTCGATGTTTCCAAGTACACCTGGATCGTTGATAAAGCGACGAAATTATTTTTAACGAAAAAATAACTCGGCTTTCATGGAAATTGCAACGGATAAGTGTGGCAATATCAACGAAAAACCGTCACAAATTTGGTCATATGTAATAGTGTAGAGATTCATAAAATATGAATAAGGGGTGGACCATATTATTGGTTGGATAGAGAAGGAGAACTCAAAATAATCGTACTTACCTAGCGAGAAAGATTGAAGTTCCAGTTGTCCAAAATATGTTGTTCCTTATTGTTGCATGAAAGGTCCTTAGTTGTCTAGGGAGTGAGTCTTATGGTTTCCTAAATGATTTACTTGATGTTCTCCCAGACCATCAATAGCTTCTTCTCAATCTCTTTAAAATACATTAATTCCTTTCTTTCCAGGTCTCCCACATAATGAAGCCAAGAAAGAGATACCATATCCTATTGAACACGTAGTTCTCATAAATATTACTATGCCAAGAAGCTACAATATTATGTATGTTGTCTCTATGCCTATTTTATTATTGTAACAAGGATGACTCTTGATCCCAAAGTTCATAGATGAAGGAAAAGGAGTTTAGCAAGCTCTCCATAGTTTCCTCTCTCTAGTGACAAAGGAAACAAAAGGAAGTACCAACAAATCCCCTACATAAAAGTTGGTCCCAAGTGAGGATTTTATGTTTTTCCACTAGCCAGAGAAAAGTAGTTACCTTGGGCCAAAGGTTTGATTTCCAAATATTACTCCATATTTACTCCTGAGGAAGGAGGTGTTGAATTTCTTTGATGTGATAAACTTCTTGGATATTGAAATTGTCTGTCGGTTGATAACCCCACGTAAGGATATATGGGACCTCTCTCAATCAATATTTTTGTAATAATAGGTCATTTTTAGAGGCTTTTGCATCAATTAATTGTGAGATCCCAATATCATCTAGTTTAAAGAGTCAATCCCTACAATTGGTTGAATCAACCATCAACTTCCGAATGTGAGTTATTGAAATTAGTCGGGGGGGATATAGAGTTGTTTTGATTTTCCATACTTGTTGTTGATCCTATAGTTTAGGAAACCACTCACAGGGGTCGTCCCAAAAGAGAGAAATGGGTTTTTCCCTGACTTCCAAAAAATAATGATTCTGGATCAAAGACATTTTCATCCAAGCCATGTTCTAGATCATTGAGCATGCTCTCTCCTCGTCCATTCTAAATAATTGTTTTTCACCAATATTAGGTGTATATTTATTCCTCTATATTTAATACCGAATATTTTTTCCTCCTTTTAACTATCGTCGCCAAGTTTTTTATTTGAGAAATGAGTTCAAGAAATTTTGGTCCCTAAGTCACAACCCCTTACCAATTTAGGGAGGAAAAGTTTATCACATGCAACCATGAACCATTTCCTTGATGTTCCCTTTCAATTCCATAGGAATTTTCTCTATAGATTCCATATGTTTTTTAAAGTATATTTGGGAGCTTCTATTGATGAAAAACTATATAAGGGGATGTCCTATAAAACTTAATTGAGGAGGACTAAGTGCCCAACAAAATTAAGATATATGAATGTCCATGATCAGAGCTTCGTTTCCATATTTTCTATAATATCCTCCGAAGAGACATTTATGGAAGAATTTTCTAGAAGAGGAACCCCAAGATATTTGGATGGAAGGGAGCTCTTCCTAATATCCAAAATTCTAGAAATGTTGAACTTGACCAAGGTTGTGGCGTTGAAGAAGAAAACATGGGATTTATCTTGATTTATGAATGTACCATATGCTACCATGAAGCCATCCAAAACCCTTCTAATTTCCCTAGTTTCTCTCAAATATGGTGTCCTCGTAAGTATAAGATCATCTACAAATTGTCTATGGGAAATTGGAGGCTTAATCCCATGTAAATAGAGACCTTTTATCACTCCCTCTTAAACAATGGAATTAAGGCTTCTACCAAGGCCCTCATCCATGAAAGTGAAAAGGAAGGGTCATAGGGGGTCCCCTCATATGTTATGAACATAAATATGCATATAAAATAGATATTAATAACATAATAATTAATTAATAAATAATAACTATTAATAATGAAACGACAAGACAAAGTTCCCCTTAGAGTACTTTGTTGGGATGACAAAAAAATGTTTCTTCTTCCTATTTCAACAATAGGGTTGAATGTCTTGGATAAGATATTCCAAAAAATATAATTTTTCTAATAACCCAATAAAAAAAAGAAATGCGTGAGCGCCTAGGGTTCGTCGTGAGCGCCTAGGGTTCGTTTTTGCAGCCAGAGACGGCCATGGCCGCCCCAGGGGGAGGGGATTCGACCCCTCCTCCTCCGAGCTCAGAAGAGGACGCATTCAGGAAGTTGATTTCCAGCGGAGGCAAGCGCAAGGTCCCTTCTACTATTCCAAAATTCATAAAAAAGCTAGATGAAATCCTAGAAATCGCCCTCCAGGAGATGCAATCGATCAAGATAGCCTTGGCTCTCTCTGAGAGAGGGATGGTAGGCCAGTTTATGGGACTTTGGCCCTCAACAAAAACCACCGACGCCTGGGTCCAAAGGAACTGGAAGCCCCACCTTAAGCAAGGAGTTACCTGCTACCCTTTGAGTAGTGGCTTTTTTCTCTTCGAGTTTATAAACAAGGAAGATAAGGATCTCATTTTCATAAATGGACCATATTTTATGGGAACCCAGGGGCTGTATCTGAACCGCTGGACCCCAGACTTCGATCCCACAGTGGAATTGCCAAAGGAGGTACCTGTTTGGTTCAGGCTCCCTAACTTGTCGATTCACTGCTGGAACTATGAAGCTCTGGAAAAGATAGGGAATGGAATAGGGAAATTCATTGATAAGGCAGATAAGAAGTCCATCTACAACTGCGCTAGGATATGTGTTGAAGTGTATCTTGAGGCAGGGCTCTCGGAGGCGGTGAAGCTTATTGTGGGCAACTGGTCTCACTACCAGAAACTCGATTATGAACACCTTCCCTTCAAGTGTAGAACTTGTCAAGAGCACGGACACTTCCAGAGGAATTGCCCAAAGAACCAAAGCCCAGAAAAGGAAGATGTTGAGGGTTGAAAAAAGGTCAAGAAAAGAAAACCAGGTCCTAAATCCAAAGATCCAAGGCCAGAGCAGGCGAGCCTACCTTCATATTCAAAGCCAAACCCTCAGAAGGCACCTCCGAAAGAAGGGGATAACAAGCCAAAGGAAACCCTGAAAGAGCCATTCGTTACAGTCTCTCAGTCCCCGCCAGCCCCAGAAAATCCGATTCCGGTCAATGAAACCCCGACAGCAGATGAACCCATGAAGTCAGATGAGGAGCACAATCCTTTAGACTCTGAAACGGGCACAAATACAGATGAGGGGGTCACGGAGACCAACAGTTTTGTTGGAACCCCTGAGAAGGCCCCTAGAGGAAGGAAACCAGAGAGAAAAAAAAGGGAGGAGAAATCTTACAGGGACGTAACTGCAGGATTTCAGCATACCATCCCAGCTATGATAGAAACCAGATCTTCAAAAAAAGGAAAGGCTTCGAAAGGAGCCACCCCCCCCCCCACCGGTTCTTAATGCTTTTCGTCTCCTGGAACTACAGAGGGTTGGGAAGTAAACTAAAAGAAGAAGCTGTCAAAGATCTAGTCAGAATGACTTCCCCGGATGTACTTCTGATCCAGGAGACAAAGATGGAGGAGCCTGAGACCTTCCAGGCTAGTAAAAATTTCTGGAAAGAAGGAGCAGGTAGAGCCGCTAGCGCCAGGGGAGCTTCAGTAGGTCTAGCCACCTTCTCAAACTCCTCAACGCTAGACCTGATCGAAGAACATAGCAGCATCCACTGGCTGTTCACGAAGTTGTTGCACCGAGAATTGGGACATCAAGTTAGCCTCTTTAATATTTATGCTCCGGTCCTTTTATCGAAAAAAAAAGATTGTTGGGAATCTCTGAATAATTTCCTTGCTACTAACCATCATGAGAATCTTATTCTTGCTGGAGATCTGAATGTCACCCTAGCCCTCTCTGAAAAAAAGGAGGAACACCCGTAAGAGACCCTGGATGGGAGTGGGTTGAACACATTATTCTGGATTGGGATCTGGAGGATATCAAACCCAACAAAGGAAATTTCACCGGGAACAACAAAAGAGTGGGGCCGGGGCACATTGCAGCCCGCTTAGACCGCTTCCTAGTCCACTCTTCCTTTTTAACCCTTGGACTTCTCGCCTCGTCTGAAATCCTGCAAGCGTGCACCTTGGATCATAATCCCATCTCCCTTTCCCTGATCCCTGGAGAAAACTTGGTCCTGATCCCCTTTCGCTTAAGCCCTCTATGGGTCTCCTCGAAAGGATTCCTCGAGCTGGTATCAGAGTCCTGGAAGAAGAGTGTCTCGGGATCACCTTTCTTCATTTGGGAAGAGAAACTGAGAAGGATCAAAGTGGATCTCAAAAACTGGGCAAAGAACTTGCCCTCCCCTTTACAGGAAAGGAAAAAAGCCCAAAGGGCCCTGGATATTCACCAACGTCATATGGAGTCTGCCCCGATCACCCCAGTGATGCTGAACGACAAGTTGGAGCTGCAAAAGAAGCTTCACAAAGCTTTTAGAAGAGAGGAAGAGTGTTGGCAAGTAAAGTCGAGAAGTCTCTGGCTCCAAGCAGGAGACAAAAACACTTCTTTCTTCCACAAGTAGGAAGAGTCCCGAAAAAACCATAACTCAATCAGAGAGATCCAATCTCAGGGGAAAACCTTCAAAAAATTTGAGGAGATCAAACTTGCAGCCTAATCCTTCTATAAAAATTTGTTTACTGAAGAGATGGAGGCCCCTAATAGACCGGATCTCTATCCCCTCACGGTGGTCCCCAAGCTCATAAATGAAGATGACAACTGTTGGTTGACAACCCCTATCACGACAGAGGAGATCAAAAAATCTCTCCAAGCTATGAACCTGGATAAAGCCCCTGGACCTGATGGTTTCACGGCTAGGTTCTATATAACCTGCTGGGATGTCATCCAAAAAGATCTAGTCAAAATGGTGAAGAAATCTCAGAACTATAGCAAAATTGGAGGGAGCACCAACTCCTCCTTTCTAGCTTTAATCCCCAAAGAGAAAGGTTCCCAAAGCTTTTCAAGATTCTGTCCTATTTCACTTTGTAATACGAGGTACAAAATCATCACCAAAGTAATAGCAAACAAAATAAAAAAAGTCCTCCCCAGGATCATCCCGGAGAACCAGGGGGGCTTCATTCAGGGGAGACAAATCCACGACAATATTATCCTTTTGCAAGAGGCTATTCACTCAAGCTGTTAAAGGAAGGAGAAAGGAATGTTAGTCAAGTTGGATCTGGCAAATGCCTTCGACAGAGCCCGACTGAATTTCCTCTTTGTTGTGATGATCAAGATGGGATTCCACCCACATTTGGTCCGTTGGATTAGGGCCTGTATAGCTGGGCCGTGGATCGCCCCCCTGGTCAATGGCAGACCGACCGATTTTTTCCAAGCCTCAAGGGGACTTAGACAGGGTTGCCCCCTGTCCCCCCTGCTCTATGCCATACAAGCATCTGTGCTAATTTTTCAACTGAATAAGAGCATGCAACAACGCACCTTAATTGGCCTCTCAATTTATCCTAGAGTTGAGAGAATTAATCATGCTCAATTTGCGTATGATACGCTCCTCCTGGGCCAAGCCAACCTGTCCACCGCAAGAGAACTCAAGAAAGAATTGGAAGACTACACTGAAATTTCAGGCAGTGAAATAAGTTTGAGAAAGAGTAAAATTTATGGTTGGAACTACCCTCCTATAGAAATGATTGGTATTTCCAGGGTGCTGGAAATGGAAGGAACTTCAACGTGGGAGTACATTAAATATTTAGGAATCCCGCTAGTCAAAGCAGCCCCCAGAAGTAACCTGTGGCTGCCTCTGTTGGACAAGATGAAAGCCAGGATCTTGGCCTGGGGAGAAACCTGGCTGAACAAAGAAGGGAAATTAATCCTCATAAATTATGTTCTCACCTCTCTTCCTGTCTACCAGGCCTCCATTCTCCTTGCCCGGAGAGGATTTGTGAGAGACTTAGACAACATCTTGAGAAATTTTCTTTGGGAAGGGGGAAGGAATGAGGGGAAAAAAATGCACCTAGTCAGCTGGGATAAGGTAAAAGCCCCCAGGATGGAAGGTGGGCTACAAGTAAGAGATGTGGCCACTTAGAATCTAGCCATGGGAGGTAAGATACTCTGAAAGATGATAAGAGGTAAAACCACTTGGAGCTCCAAAGCTCTAAGGATTAAATATTTTTGTGGTCACAAAGAAAGGTGCCTTGAGCACCCCCCCTTGACTAGAAAAGGCTCTCCCATCCTTTCTCTCTGCCTTAAGGCTCTTGATTTGATTACCTCAAAGCTTTTTTGGATCCCGGGGAATGGCAGAAAAATCAAGTTTTGGGAAGACTCTATCTTAGGACAGACCCCTTTAAGTTTTCTGGAAGGGATGGAAAACATCAAGAGTTGGCTCCATTCCATTAGCAAAGTCACCCTGTGGGACCTGTCATCTTGGAACCAGGGCGGCTCTTGGCTTAAGTGGGATTTGGGGGACTATCCGCAACACTTAGAAATTGAAGCTCGAACCCTCCTGGATCCCCTTCAAGGGTGCTCCCTCTCCTCAGCCAGATTGAAGGACAAAAGAGGCTGGGGGTCTTCGTCTGGCAGTTACTCAGCTGCAGATGGTTATGCAGCCCTACAAGCAATTCCTTGGGTAGCCTCTGATCCCTCGGTGTGGAGAAATCTCTGGCTGTATCCCTCCCTTCCCAAAATAGATCTCTTTTGTTGGTCCCTTCTGCACAACAGTATCCTTTCTTGGGAAAACCTCTCAAAAAGAGGTTGGGAAGGGCCCTCTCGATGCCCTCTCTGTGCTTGTCATGTTGAAACCTTTGTCCACCTCTTTCTCCTCTGCCCCTATGCTCAGGAACTTTGGCATATCACTCTTGGCCAGTTGATTGTGCCCCTCCCTTCTTCAGTCACCTCTTTGTTTACCTCCTGGGTCGATTTGGCTCCCTTCTCTTTTACCAAATTGAATCTTCTAAAGCATTGTTGGATGTGGGTGCCAAAAGTAGTCTGCTGGAAACTGTGGCTGGAGCGAAACAACAAGATCTTCAGGGATATAGCAGGGATGCCGGCCCAAACTGCACTCAAAGTGAATGTGATCTTGGGTGATCTGGTAGCCTCAAATACTACTATCACCAACGAAGTAACCCCGAACAAATATGAGTATGTCTGGTTCCATGAGCTTTATCCCTCCCTCCTAGCCAGAACCAAGCAAATTTCCAAACACTATTCCCCTTGGGAAATTAGGCTGGAGGAACAAGAGTTTTTAAAGTGGAGATCCTCTTTGGAGAAGCATATCCTGCAGGTGGATGGGGCTTCGAAAGGGAATCCTGGTCCCGCTGGAAGTGGAGGGGTCCTACTTGACATCTAAGGGAAAATTGTGCTCAACTTTTCCTGGGGGCTGGGTCTGAACACCAATAATACAGCTGAAATTTTAGCAATCTGGCAGGGGCTTKCTCAGGCCAGAAGGTTATCAATAACGAATTTGGCTATCATAGGGGACTCTAGAATCATTATCCATGCTCTCAATCAGAGGAAGGCTCCCAAAAACGTGGGCTTGGATCACTATTATAGGAAGGTTCTAGTCCAGATGAAAGATTTCGAAGAGGTGAAGTTCTACCACGTCCTCAGGCATCTTAATCAGTTGGCATACCATGAAGTGAACAAAGGCACCTCTCTGGGCAAGGGAATCATCAACGTAAATGGAGTTGAAAATCATGAACCAATCCCTTAGAGTCTGGGGAGAAGGAACCGTCTGGAGTGCTCCTGTCAGAAAATGCAGATGTCTGAAATTTGCCAGGAAGGAATCCAAAGTGCAGACGTGAAGGAACATATGCTGAAACAGTGTTGTATCATACGCTGAAACACAGTGTTGTAACATATGCTGAAACATAGGGCTGGAACAGATGCTGAAACACAGTGCTGAAACATATGCTGAAACACAGTGCTGGAACATATGCTGAAATAGTGTTGGAACATGATGAAACACAATGTTGTAACAGCTGAATCACAGTGTTGTAACATATGCTGAAACACAGTGCTGGAATAGATGCTGAAACACATTGCAGGAACATATGCTGAAACAGTGCTAGAACATATGTTGAAATAGTGCTGCATCATATGCTGAACCAGAGTGCTGGAACTTATGATGAAACAGTGTTGGACCATATGCTGAAACACCGCTGTAACAAATGTCGAAATAGTGCTGAGACATATGCTGAAACAATGCTGAGACTTATGCTGAAACAGTGACTGGAGATTTGGCAATTAAATTTAATCCAACTCTTTTAGAAGATGTACAGGAACTAGTTCAGTCCACAAGTCTATAGCTTTAGAAGTAGAATGGTTTAGAAAGATAGGCGTGAAGAAATTCGAGGCCATTTTGTATTCGGATCTGTGGCTAGTCCATCCCATTAATATAATCTATAACCGTTTCTGTAAAAAATAAAAAATGAAACGACATGCCTCAAAGGACATGACTATTGGTTAAGGCCACCCCTGCGTGGGTATATAAACACGCTTTCATTCTCAATTGTATCTCATCTTATCTATTCATATTTTATACATTTATACATTATTCCTACATGGATTACTATGTTATATTCCAAGTATTTTGGATAATTCGTGTGTGAGCGAACTTTGTATCAGAGAAAGTCTTGATCTGAATTTTGGCCAACTCCATAGTTCAAAGTTTCTCTGAGAAATCTGGTCTTTGACCGTCGATCAAGCTCCTGGCCATTCAAATTTTCAAAATTCTTAGGAACTTTGGTATTTGACCAATTCATGCCTTTATCCATATAAAATCACAAGTCTATTGAAAAATATTCCGCTACAAATAAAAAACAAAAACAGAAATTCGGAAAGTGAAAAAAATAAAAAAATTACAAAAGAAAATCTGTTGGAAATTCGATTTCAAAACCATCATTTCATTCCACTGACAGAGCCACCATACACCTGGGCGCATTCTTACAATTTTCATCCAACAACCTAGTTCTATAGCAACCACCATACATAGTCGTACATTTGACGTTGTTGTATTTTTTTGTACTGTCTAGTTAGCATCACATATAGTCAATCTCCGAATTAAATTCATCTCCCGTACACAGTCGCATTTTATTGAAATATGTACACACATTGATTAGAATTGTTTTTCTATAGTTTGTAATTGGTGTATCGAGCCAATCAGTACAAGTGTAATAATGATTTCTCTGTTCCTATAAGTATACAACCAGGCATTGATTTTGAATTACAGGTCTGTACCGGTGCTCTCCGTACCTACCATACTCACTATAATACATGATGCCATGCCATCCACCACCGTACTGATCACCATCGGCTGCTATTACTATTTCCATTGGTAACCACCATTTGGTATCTACCACTCATTAGGATCATGCAAGAAATTAAAGATTGGTTCATTCTTCTCGTGGGAAAAACATTTAAGAAAGAACAAAGAAAAATCAAATCGATACCAATTGTCGCCTTTCAAGGATCGTCCACCCTCCATGTGAATTAAATAAAAAATGATAACTACAATATCAATTATCAAAGCAATAAGAACATAACAATTAGTTCTTAAAGACAAATATCAAAAGCATTCAATTAAATATGTTTTAGTAGTGGAAAAGCCATCCTTAAAGTACTATCAAGGCTCCATTACCACTTTGGAATATTGAAACTTTACCAAAGAATAAACAAAGAAGTATAATACATAAGATATCTTTAAATTTTATTCATAGAAGCATGGAAGTACACGAACAAATTTGTTTTTTTTTTAAGTGAACATTAGCACAAATAAAAAAAATAATTATTTAAAAGCCAAAAAAGTAGAAATCAAAGTATCCCATCACTAAGTTATAAGAGGGTCGAAGTATAAATTTACCAAGAATATTTAAAAAGATATATATTTTTAAGATAATATATACAAAGATCAAAAAGTTCATTGGTTTAAAGTGAGATTTAAACCTTTTTAAAGAGCTTTATTTAAAAGGAGTTTAAAAAGAAAAATTATATTTAAAAGAAGTTTAAAAAGAAAAGTTTTATTTAAAAGGAGTTTTTGGAAAATTGAGAAATAATATTAAATTATTTTTCGTTTAAATACAAAAGCGTTATGAAGGAAGCTTTCAAGGATGAAAAGGTTATTGAAGTTATTTTTTTGGGGATTATAAAAAAAAATAAAAATAAATCATATATATATTAAGAGGAATTATAAGAATATTTTTTTTTTTAACGAAAATGGTTATAATTTTTATTAGAGGGGTGGTAGAGCCACAATTTCAGTTACAAAGTGTTTTGCATCACTGTTTCAGCATAAGATCCATAGCTGTTTCAGCATAATTTCCAACACTGAGTTTCAGCATCTGATCCAACGCTGTGTTTCAACATATTTAACAAAACTGTGTTTCAACATATTTAACAAAACTGTGTTTCTGCATATGTGACAAAACTGTGTTTCAGCATATGTAACAAACCGTGTTTCAGCAACTGTTCCAGCATTGTGTTTCAGCATAAGTAACAACTCTTAATTTCAGCTGCTCCAGCACCGTGTTTCAGCATAAGATCCATCACTTTCAGCACTGTGTTTCAGCGTCTGTGTCCCAACATCTGTGTTCCAGCATCTGTGTTCCAGCATCTGAGTTTCATCACTGTGTTTCAGCTTCTGTTCCAGCTGTCTTTCTCAGGCTTTGCTGCCTTCTACATTCTTTTGCAAGCTGCTGCCCTTTTATTTTTATTGAGGAAAGGAAAGGGCATGCACCATGGCAGCCATCATTACAAAGCTTCTGTTTCTGATTCTTATACTAATTCCGAGTTCAGATTACTCATGAATTACAAGGATGAATTGAACTTTCTTCATTTAGGAGAAGCTTCCCTTTCCCGAGAGTGCATCCTTTGTTCGCCAATAGATCTGCTTCGCTATTCAAGTTTCTGAGGATGTGGTAGAATTTGTAGGAGTCAAAGTCGAGCAGGATTCTCTTTAATCTATTTAGAGTTTTGTTGAGGTTTGCGTTGGTGAACAATTTATCCGTGTTTAAATTTTCAATTAAAATCTCTGAGTCTCCAAGAGCTTGAAATTCTTTATATCCTCTGTCTCTGGCTATTTGGTAGGCTTTGAGCAGGGCTTGGATCTCTGCTTGATTGTTGGTTTTCTGCCCGATGCCCCAAAAAAAACTGTCCCTTCTTGAGCCATCCGAGTCATAGATGACTCCTACTTCTCCTGTTGTCCCAGGATTGCCTTTAGAGGCTCCGTCGAAGAAGACTGTGGCGATTTTTTGACTTCTCCACCATTCTTGGATGGTAGCTTCAGAGTCTCTTTTTTTCCACACCGGGCTCACTTCTTGAGGAGCTGACAATTGATTCTGAGGGTGAGGCAAAAGGGGGCCCAACCACCTTTCTTCTTCAGGGAGCAGCAAGGCACAATCGGAAAAATATTGTTGTTGAACTGCTTCTAGGAGGAAGGCTTTGGCCTTTGCTGCTGCCAAAAAAGGGGCTTGCTGCTTTTCATTGAAAATCATATCATTCCAGGTCAGCCAGATCTGCTAGCAAACATATTTGGGAATGGCATTCCAGACTTTTCGCCAGAATGATTTGTTGGGGATCTTTGTAGGATAGCATTGTTCCCTGGCATCAAATAGATCTGCTACAGAGTGAAATTGGGGGACTGTAATTTTTAAGTCATGGAGCATGAGGTTCCAAACTTCTTTAGCAAAGATACAGTCCATAAAAAGATGCTTGGCTGTTTCTGAATTGCTTCTGCACTGTTCGCATCTATGAGGCCCAGCTATGCTTTTTTTTCCAGATTGTCTCCTGTTAACAACTTATTGTGAACTAGAGTCCAAAAGAAGAAATTTATCTTGGGAAGTGCTAACGGATCCCAAACTTTCCTCCAAAATTCTGGGGGTTTTCTACTGTTCCTGCTTGGCTGAAGAGCATTATAGGCTTCTGCTATTGTATATCTGCCAGACTTCCCCCAACCCCAGCTATCTCTCGTTTTCCTGTTCATCGGAGCCGCTTCTGCCAATAGCTCTTCTAATATGTGTTTTTGCTTCTTT
>ML778468.1:423608-435224 GCA_009831015.1 Picea engelmannii
GAACAGAGAATGATTCTGTGCTGGAGAGGAGATGGAAGGTTTTAGGCCTGGTAGGGAGCCTGAGGCTTGCTCTGCTGATAGATTTCTGCTAAGGGAATCCGCCATCAGGATGTACAGAGAAGGAGAGAGCGGGCATCCCTGCCGGAGGCCTCTCTGGGCTTGAAAAAAAGGGGCGGGGCGACCGTTGACAAGAGGGGCAATCCAGGGATTGTCAGTGCATGTTGAGATGAGATTAACGAAATGGGAGGAGAAACCAAAGGAAAGGAGGACTTTGAAGAGAAAGGCTCTATTGACTCGGTCAAAGGCATTGGCCATGTCGAGTTTGATTAGCATGCCTTTTTCATTTCGTTTCTTGCTTGAGTGGATGATCTCTTGAACTTGAATGACGTTATCCAGAATGTGCCTGCCTTCTACGAAGCCACCTTGACTGCTGGAGATCAATCTATTGAGCAAAGGCTTGATCCTGTTAGCTAGGATCTTGGCCAGAATTTTGTAGGAGGCATTGCACAACGAAATGGGCCTAAATTTGGCAAAGGTTTCAGGGTTGGATTCTTTAGGGATAAGAGAAATATAGGTGGAGTTAGTTCCTCCTCCTACTTTGGCTTTTTTCATGAAGCCTTTCACCATTTTTAACAGGTCCCCTTTGATGATGTCCCAGCAGGTTTTGTAGAAGCGAATTGGGAAGCCATCAGGCCCAGGGGCCTTGTCCGGTTCCATGGACCAGATAACTTTTATGATTTCTTCTTCAGTGATGGGCTTAGTGAGTATGGCATTGTCTTCAGGGCTGATCAGGAGAGGGATGTTAGCGAGGAGTTTTGCAGTATCTTCCTTATTGGATTGAGAATCTGCTATGTAAAGATGTTTGTAATGCGCTTCAGCTGCCTCTTTTATCTGACTGTATCCTTTGCAAATCTGCCCCTCTGCTGTTGTAATTTCAGAGATGTGGTAGGAATTATAAGAATATTATTTAATTTTTTAAAAAATATATAAAATTTATAAGAAAAAGGTTTAATTAAAAAACATATTCAAGTTATTTTTTTTTTTTTTGAAAAAAGAGATTATTTAAAGAAAAAGTTAAAAAAAAGATTATTTAAAGAGGAGTTATATATGATGATGATGATGATGATGAACATCCACTAAGACCTAATTGGTCTATCGGACCTTAAGAGGATAAGTGATTACTTGTGATTCTTTAGAATTTTGTTTATGTGTTCGAAAAGAATTAAGAGAAACTTTCCAAGATCACCATACTTTTGTTGACTTAAGAGGTTAGGAAGGTTGGTAGTGTGATCAATATTTTGAAAATGATATCTAATATGGGTATAGGCTGGACAATCTAAGAGAAAGTCATTTTCATTTTCAACCTTGTTAGTGTCACAAAGGTGACACACTCTTTCATCCCATGGTATTTTAGGAACTGACCAACGCCCAGTTTCACTATGGAGCTCGTGAGAATTTGTTCTTATCTTAGAAATGATTATTTTTTTCTTTAGGCTTGGCAAAACAGATAGATAATTTTGATCTTCTAGATCAGGGTTGATTACATCTTTATAATACCTTAATTTTTTTTTCCTCTAACTCTTTATCACACCATATTTTTTCCTTAAATTTTGATTTGACATTTTTTTTAATAGTATCTTTATTCTGCAAAATGGTTTCTTCCATGATTCCCCAATAGTTTAGTCAAAATTGGGCATCTTTATGCCATCCTCATTTGAGTCGATGGTGGTTATGACTTGATTTTGAAGCAATTTTAGGTAGCCTCTTGTCTTCCATGTTGTTTAACTTGTTCTTATACATTAGGTATCTAGTCATAGCCATTCTCTCAATACGGGAGAGGCTTGTTTCTACGAGGAGGATGGGATAAGGTGTATTTCCTTTAATTTTGAGATTATAGGTTATAAAATTCTTTTGTATTTTCTCTATCTTTGTCCAGGATTCACGAGAGATACTACATCCCCATACTTCACATCCATAAAGAATAACAGGTGTAACAAGAGTCTCAAAGAGGAGTTTCTTCTTATCCCAACTTCAAAGATCAACTGATTTATAATTGTTTTCAAGCCCATAATAAGCTTTCCATCCCCCAATAATCCTTATATATATATATATATATATATATATATATATATATGAAATATTATAAGGAAATTATTAGTGAAGGTATTCTTAAATTAAAAATAAGATATTGTAAAGTATTCAAAGATCTAAAAAGGTTAAAAAAAGGAAGGATATTCAAATATCTTTAAAATATATACAATATACCAAGGAAATCTTAATAATAATAAAAAAAAAGTATAAGGTTTAAAAAAAAAAGAAAAAGAAAGAGGAGTGAAGGGAATCTTTTGTTTTCAAAGAAGTTATTGAAGAAATTTTATAATAGTGTCTTTTAAAGGAAAGAATAAACTTATATTCAGAAGGTGAAGAAAAGTAATATCTATTATTATTATATTTCAAGGTTTAAACATATAATTATATAAATGGAGTTTCGTGGTGAAAAAAAAGGAAGATTCTCTCATATTTATAAAAGATATGCAGATCTCTTATTAGAAGTCAATGGGATTATTCAAGGAAAGAATATCAATGTCGTTATTTCCCCAAATGCTAGGAAAAATCACACTAATGTTGACTTGGAAAACGAATTAATGGTTTTATAACCAAATATAATTGAAAATGACAGGTGTCTTTCTAATGAGAAATATGAAATTAAAAACCTACAACTATCTATTGGTGATTACAAATTCATAGCTCAATTCAATGTGGTATCGATGTATCAAGACAATGTTGATATAATTCTAGGGTCAACTTGGGTAGATACATTGGGTGATTTTATTTTCAACACAAGGAGAAGGTTTTTGACATTTTCCTATAAGAAGAAGAGAATCACATTGCACCACGTTATAATGAAGTCAATTTTAGAAGCTCCTTCCTCAGAAGACTTGAAGGACATATCAAAAGTGATCCTTCAAGATAATCTCAAGTTAGTACAAGATTTGCAAGATCGACGAAAAGAATGTGACGAGATCATCATTGAAAAAGAAAAAGATATTTCCCACCTAAGAAATCATAATAAGAAACTACTTGCAAAAATCATGAAGTCCAAGGAGAAGAAGCGATGTTTTCAAAAGTTGGAAGAATAAAATAAAAGTCTCAAAGAGAAATTAATCGAAGAAGTGGAAGAAACCTCCTACCTATGGAACTTTAATCAGAGTTTACTAAAAGAAATTAAAATCTTAAAGGATGAAGGAAAGGAGAATCTAGAATAAAAAAATAAAGATGACAAGTCAGAAGATAAAAACGAACTTTTACAATTAAAACAACATAACCATGATCTAATAACACAAATTAAAAGACTCAAGCATGATAATAAGTCTTTACAAGAAGAGATATATCACAAAACATCAATAGTCGATAAAGAGACAATTGTTGAACCTATGGAGCTAGAGAATTCATTAGATGTAAAAATCCCAAATCTGGATAAAGGAATTAATACAGATCTAGTCAACCTTACAACTCATGTAAAGAGGTCTTCAAATGTTGAATTAGAAATAATCCAAGTGTATGAACAAGACTCAATTCCAAAAGTTAATCAAGAAAAATCTACAAGTATACAAAGTAAAGATCAAGTTGCAAGGATGCCTTATCAACATCCTAGTCACATAATTTGATATTGCTGCCAATCAATGTATCAACAGAAACAAATATCTGATATGTTGAAGAATACGACTTCCACTACAAGTGCAGGTCAAAGTATGAACTATCGTGGGAGTATAAATGTATCAAGTTCTTTCCAAGAACTCTATAAAAACCCAAATCCACAGAAGATTGAATTAGGATGGGAATACTCTTTTACAATTCAACAGTTCTTCTCAGGTCTTAGAAGATCCTATCGTCTCAGGTCCTCAACGATTACTAACTCAAGAATGAAGAATCATGATACAATAATTATAGGCTAGAGCAAGAGATAAGTATTCCATAAAATATGCTTTGAGGACAAAGCATTTTTAAGGGGAAGGCAATGTTATGAACATAAATATACATATAAATAGATATTAATAACAAAATAAATAATTGATAAATAATAACTATTAATAATGAAAGGACATGTCTCAAAGGACGTGACTATTTGTTAAGGGAACCCCTGCTTGGGTATATAAATGAGCCCTCATTCTCAATTGTATCTCATCTCATGTATTCATATTTTAGACATTTATACACTATTCCTACATGGATTATTGTGTTATATTCATAGTATTTGGGATAATTCTTGTGTGAGTGAAGTCTGTTTGTCTCATTATATAATTCCTTGGGAAAGAGAAAAAGTTTAAGATGAGGGTTAATACCATGTAAATAGAGACCTTTTATCCCTCCATCTTAAAAATTGACATTAAGGCTTCTACCAAGGCCCTCATCCATGAAAATGAAAAGGAAGGGTGAGAGGGGGTCCCCTTATATAATTCCTTGGGAAGGAGAAAAAGTTTAAGATGAGGATCCATTTACCAAAATAGAAAATAACGTTGAGGAGGTTAGGGAAAGAACCCAACCAACCCAAGCATTAATGAAGCCAAAATAAGGAAGACCTTTGCATATGTATTTCCAACTAATCTTGTCAAAATCCTTCGACATGTCCAACTTGATAAGCATGCCCGTAGAATGGGTGCCTTTTTAGGGAATGAATCACTTCATGGGAAAGAATAACATTGTCTAAAGTTTTATTTCCCTCAACATAACCATATTTTTTTGGTGATATAATAAGGTTCATCAAGGGTTTAAGCCGGGAAGAAATCACTTTGGTGATGATCTTGTAAATGATGTTCCATAAGGAAATAGGATGGAAGTTACTTGTGTTCAAGTCATTTTCTTATTTAGGAATCTGGGTGATAAAACATGAATTGAGGGTAGGCTAGAATCCCATGATGGGGAAATATTCCTCCACAAGGTCCCATACTTATTATTTCACAATTGACCAACAAGTATGGAAACATTCAGTGCTAAACCCATCTAGGCCTAGGGATCTACCCATAGGAATTTCCATAACTGCTTTCTCTACCTTAGGAATTTACATAACCACTCGCTCTGCCTCCTCCGAGGTAGAGCGAGAGGTTATGGAAATTCCTATGGGATACAACTATCACTAATATCAATGGACACAAACCTTGGGATACACCACATAATTTTTCTTCTGGTAGAAAATTTGTCAAGGAAAGGATCAGATAATAAATCACTATAAAAATCAACCACGTACTATTCAATATCAAAGTGAGAATTGATACTATTACTTTGTTCATCCTGAAGTTGTGTGATCCAATTGAAGTGACTATGTTATAGTGCCTGTGTTGGATCATGGAACGACGATTTTGTTTTGAATTCATTTCTCCTTTGAGCGACTGGACCCGAGATTTCTAAGCTATTTTGGCCTGAAAGATATTTCTATTTTGGTGCTACTTGAGCTTCTTAATATTCTAATGGAACCTATACATAAGTGTGCCCCTGTCAATGGATGCATTCAAGCACTAGCGAGTTACATTATCCTAAAAATTAAGGTGCAAGAGAAAGAACTTATGAAATCCAAACAACTTAATTAAAGAGATACCTAGGATCTCCATAGCTAAACTTTTATTCTTCTATGAGTGACTTTCTACCCCAGTTGGATATGCTTGACTTGCTACCCCAATTGGATATGCTTGACTTGCTACCCCAGTTGGATATGCTTGCCTAGAAATATACTGTAGATATTGGCATTCACATGCATCCACAATGCCCTAAATGTTTATCCCCTCCACATCCATATTCTCCCCTATCAATTCAGTATAACCTTCTCCCTCTTCGACATCCATGGATTCATCCATATCTTTGGAGGGGGAGTCCCCTTCCCCTCCTTTATGCTTCCTTCCTCCCTATGTGGCTGGCTCCAAAATTTTACCTTCTATCTATTATGTATTCTCCCCATTTAGTTCCTTGGTAGCTATATCCTCTGAATCACCAAGGGATGGCCTAATAATTGAAAACATAATTTTGGTTTTCATCTATTTCAATATAGATGAAGCTCTAGATTTCTTGATTGGATTTTTCTTGTTTGGTACCTCCATAAATCCCTCTGCATCCTTTTCATCCACTAGTTGATTCCCTCTGGGTTGTATGTTGGGAGGTAAATCTCTAAAGAGATGTCCATGTTCATGCCACTTACAATAGAAAAAGGGAATGTGTTCATAGTCTAGGGTTTGCACCCATTTTGAGTCTTGATGGCTGGGATAGATGGCTTCCAGAATAGGGTTTGAAACTCTCATAAAAACACGTATTTTGGCATATGGAGTATATCTTCCTTAGTAACTTCGTAGCTTCTGCAATTTTGGCAAAGGTTTCTAGGGTATTACCTATACCTTCAAAGATTTCATGATGCAAATATTCCTAAGGGAGAAAATACATCCTTCCAGATTCGTGCATAGGAAAAGTCCTCCTAAGAAATATATTTATCTGTCCAACAACAAAAATGCAGACCATCCAAATTGAAAAAATAGGAAAAGTCCTCCTTCTGAGAAATATGTTTATTTGTCCAACCACACAAATGCAGAGCATCCAAATTGAAAAAATATGGGCCATTTTAAAATATAGGTTTCATATCCTCTTAGTTATGGAAGATTGTGATTTAAAATCACTTTGACCCGATCTTTAGATCTATATTCCCTTTTGTCTTCCACAAAGAAATAGTCCACACTACTAGCACATGTTATGTAAGCCAGCCAGATGCTAAGAAAGTTTCTGATTACGGATTGATCCTTCATATATTGGACATAGTTTCCCATTTTTCTTGTGTAGATCTCATATCTCGACATCACATCCACCTTGGGAATACATTTACTTGGTTCCTAAGATCAATTCGTCCATGGAAACAAAGAAACGCAGAGAACTATGTAAAAAATCCTAGATACATCCATAGAAATGATGGTGATCCCATTTAACAAAAAAATGCAGAGAAATTCTATAAAATGGAGGTTAGTAAAATTGATTCTATATTGTTAATGTTATTCTTTTAATTATTTGAACTAAATTGAATTAAAATAAATTAATCTTTTTATTAATATCATATTTTTTTAGTTATTTTCTTCTCTTGATTGTCTAACATTTTTCACTGGAACTTGGTTGTCTAACATTCTCTACTAAAAATGGAAGATACAAATTTAGAAAAATTTATAATTTTTGATTATTTAAATTATATTATATTTAAATTTATAGATCCAACCATTTCTCTCCAAAATTTATACAGAATTGAACATTTCGACATAAACATTCTGTATATCAAATTACCTAGCTACCTTTCTGGCTGTTCCAAACTAGCCGATCTTATAATGGGAATTATAACAAAACTCAAGTGTGTTTATGTTACTTGTATATTCATAATTCTTCTTATTATTATTGATAAGATAATGTCACGAATTTGTGCACTAACGAGACTTTGGAAGATCTCATCTTTACTTACGACTTCACGGACTTCAAAGGGTGAAGAAGTGTTCAAGATTTCGTGAGTTGATATTGTCGGGACTAATTAATCTTATAATGATTAATGACAAGAGGAAGCGTTGAAAATCGCATGACTTAAAGATGTATTTTGGTCAAAGGTTGATTACACCCATTTTCAAGGATAGTCAAAATGGTTTGTTTGTTAAAAAAACCATCGAGCAACTAAGACCGAAAGCTATGGAACAACCGTTGAACATTAAACCTCTAAACCATCTCAATGCTTTGTTTAAATTGCCATCCTCCAAAGATATTATAATACCTATAAATCAATAACCATCAAATTTTTTACTGTTACCTATGAAGGATAAGCAGTTTTTTCAAGTCAGTGGTCCATATACCAAGGTATGGCTTTCTCTACTCCTTTGATTCAGACCAAAATTCAGTTGCAAGACACATTCGTTGTATTTCATAGTTCCATTATAATAAATCTCATAGTTTCCATGGAAAGTCAGAGGAATTGAAAACAAATAATCATATGTTTCCATCTCACACAGACACAATCTATACTTCGTCTATTTCAAATATGGGATTTTGTAGAGGCTTTGAGTTATTAATCATATGAATTAAAATATTATTTAATTAAAAACATTTTATCATATAATTAAGTTTAAGTTTATGGTGCTTTTAACACTCTTATCATTTATTCTCACTTTTTACTGGATTTTTTGGAGTTTTAATTGACATATTTTTTGATCAATTTTTATTGAAATTAGATAAAAAAATTGTTGAACTCTATATTTAAGTGATTGAATCTGTATAATTCAAATGTTTCAGGATGCTAAATCCATTTATAATTCAAATGTCTTCATAATTTTTCAGGATACTAAATCCATTTATGCATTCAAAAATACAATTTAAACAACAAAAATAAATAAAAATTAATGATTAATAATTTCACCAATATATTTGACCATCCACTAAAAAAATTAAAAAAATTGAATATTTAAACACTAGTTTCACATTTTGATACAAACTTTCCATTCGTAGCAATGACTTTTTACACATGTACGTACCTGAGCGTACAGCTTGCTTCCTCGCCACCCTCATCCTACACGGTGGAATTTCACATGCTTGCGCACATCAAAATTCTGAGGGATTCAATCAGAATTTAGTTGTAGGACAGTGTGCGAGAAGCTTGGCCTTCCCCGATTTGTACAGAGATCAGTTATCACAAATTCCAACAACACAAATAATATCACAAATTCCAAGAACTCCATACCTCACCACATGATTACTCAAATATGACTAAGTTTGAATAATGTTTGTTATATGATTATCTACCCTCAATCCGTGAAAAACATTTGAGGGGCCTTCTCCCACCAAAATTTTCCAATCACCGAACCTTTGCCAAAGCTGGTTGAGTACGCTAACGCGTGTTTTTCGATAACTTTTTGGCATTTTGCACATATTGCTTGCAATAACACATGCTAATCTCCCGTAGAATTTGAAAGTGTCTTAGGAAAGTTTTATATATAATATTTTTGGGTGTGGAAGACGTAATTTCACAAACCAATTAAATGATTATGTAAATAACTTAGAATGATTAACACCAGAAATATTTATAAAATTTAAATATACATTGATTATTATAGAATTATTTTAACTTCATAGTTTATATTTAAAAAAAAAATTAAAATGAAGATGTAAAGTTTTGGGATTTTCAAAACATTTTGAATTTTGTATAACTTTTTAAATAGGATTTAACTTTATAATTTATATTTAAAAAAAAATTAAAATGAAGATGTAAAGTTTTTKGATTTTCAAAACATTTTGAATTAAAGGTGGATTTAAGTTAGTGGGYCAGCTTTAAATATAATTTTATTAATTTTGTATAAAATTTTAAATTGGGTTGAGTTTATATGATATTCATAGATGAGATGGATGGTACAATCATTTCAATGTTGAATTATTCAGTAGATATTACTTTTCTAAATACAATTAGAGAAATAAATAAACCTTCACAAATTATACAAATTATGTAATTTCAATGTTGAATTATTTAATAAACATTTTTTTTCTAAATACAATTGGAGAAATAAATAAACCTTCACAAATATTACAAATTATACAAATTATGTGATAAGTAAATAAATTAAACTTAAAAATAATCTTAAATTGTTTAATTATTTAAAAAAATTATAGTTAATTGTTATTAAAAATAAATTAACCTTAAAAATAGTCATAATATGATTAATTTTTTAAAAAAATTATAAATATTTAATATGATTTTGTAATAATTATGAAATAAATTGACTTAAAAAAATTCATATTTAATTATTTGAAAAGTTATAAATCTTTAAATATCAAAAGGATCATCATAATTATATTGTTTATTTTAAATTAAAAAAATTATGATTTTATGTAAACTTAACTCAACATTATAATTATGTTTAATTTAAACTAAAAATACAAACATTTCAACATGATAAAATATTACATAAAAAAAAATTAAAGGAAAAAATATATAAATATATAATAATAATAATAATTTATTTTTAAAGTCACTATTAAACCACACCAAAATATAATTATTATAATATAAAAATTATATTTAATTATATTATTATAATATTAATTTTTTTTTTTTTAATTATTGAGAAAACTATTAGTGTTATATAACTAAATCCAACTACCAATATTTAATATTTCTTATTAATATCGATTCATTTTAATTATTATGTTTACAAGACTCAACCATGATTATACTATGCATATATTCATGATTCTTCTTATGTTTTATAACTAAATCCAACTAACAATATTTCATCTTTTTTATTAGTATCAATTCATTTTAATTATTATATTTACAAGACTCAACCATGCTTATACTATGCATATATTCATGATTCTTCTTAATATTATTAATGACTTTATTTCACAAATTTGTAAAGTGACAAAACATGACTTAAGTCTCTTGGCACCATGGCATCTTATAATTATTACTCACAAGGGGAAGCTTTGAAGAATCATGACTTAAGATATATTTTGGTCAAATGACACATTTAATATACCCATTTTGTAACATAGTCAAATTATTTTATGTATGCAATTATGGTGAGGTAGTGTAAAATGAAATGAACACATTACAAACAAATATCACTTTATTTAGCCATTATTACACATTATTAATAAATAAAGAAGAAGAAAATAATTTAAATGATTGTGATAAATAAATATATAATCTAAATATTTTTCAATTATTAATTATAAAATAATATGAATAAATTTTAATTTCAATTATTAAATAATAAACTTAGTTTAATGTGCATATATGCCAGCATTATGTACATTGAAAAGAACTCTGAATATATCATTTTGTCTTGAGACTTTTCTCATTAATGCACCAAGATGTCATGAGTTGATACTATTGGCACCCGTTCGTCTTATATTTATTATTGACAATAAAAAACAACACCGAAAATGTAATTGGATCATTATATTTATTTTCTAAATCAATTTTATGAGCTGTAGTCATCGAAATAGAACAAATATATGGCCCCATACACAAAATCCCCGTTGAGTGGTCACAATGATTCGATTCTTACATTTTCTATTTCGAATATCACCATCTTGAGATATCGTTATTGGAAATTATCTAAGATAAATAACATTATTATTATTATGAAACAAATAAATTGTTATTCGTGATAATGTCAATGCTATGTTAATGATAACATCACACCTATATTATTATATTAACACCTATATTACTATATTAAAAGTAAGTGAGGGTAGATTTATTTTAACTTAAGATTTATTATTGAATAAGAGGGATGGAATTTTTAAATTGAAAATTTTGAAGAAATATTTATATATAAGGGATTTAATCTCTCAAACATATGATAGCATACATGATACATAAAGAGTTAAGATGGATCTAAATTGGTTACTTCCCATAAAGTTCTATAAAAAAACATATCAATTATTTATATCTGTTTATACAAATGATTTTTCTCATCTCTATCTCTAGATACCTTATATTCTTACCTTATATTCTTGGGATTCTTATAATCTTGCAACTGTTTTAGCTTTCTATTTCCAAGTTTTGTGATCTCTCTCTCTCTCTCTCTCTCTCTCTCTCTCTCTCTCTCTCTCTCT
>ML778468.1:435432-486638 GCA_009831015.1 Picea engelmannii
TTGCAGGGGGGATATCCCCCGTTGCGGGGTCCGGGGGATCATCTCCTCGACTAGGGTTCCCAAGGGAAAGAGGGCCCATGAGGAGAGTTCGGGGATAGAAGAACATAAATTACTTATTTATATTTGTTTACACAAATGAGTTTCCTCATCTCTATCCTTAGGTAAATTAAATTTCTTGAAATTCTTATAATCTTTCAAATGTTTTAGCGTCCTATTTCCAAGTTTTGTGATCTCTCTCCCTCTCTTTATATATAACAAACCAACATACATCTTAAATCCTATATATATTACTAAATGAACTACACATCTCCATAGAAAAGAACCTATCAATATGTAATATATGAGCTACACATATCCATAGAAAATAATCTATCAATAGAATAAGAATCTCTCTCTACAAAGTTATTTCACTTAAAGTTAAATAGATGTTGAGCTTGTATGAAATTACACATCTCCTCATCTGAGTTGTATCAAGTGCCTTTTGGGCACAATAAACAACCTTTAGTTGCACTGAATATATCATTTCAATTATCAAATAAAACACTAAAATGCTTTGTAAGGAAATGATCTTAAAAAGTTCATTTTCTATTAGAATATTTTTCAATTGTGAATTTGTATTAATTAATTAGTTTTTGACATTTAAAAAAAAAAATTGCCAATCAAACCTCTTCACTTTGACAATTTATCTTTTTTTTTTCATACTATATGATTATATTGATAATATTCATTAAATTTTACAAGTTTTAATACTAAAGTGTATATTTCTATATCATATATGTAATATCTCTACAAACTAAAATAATAACTTAATATATTATACTTGGATATAACATTTAAATCTTAAAAAAATATTGATAATATTCATTAAATTTACAAGTTTAAATACTAAATTATATGTTTCCTATTGAATATTTGCCAGTATATTATATATGTGCCAATATATTATATATGTAGTATCTCTACTAACCAAAATAATAACTTAAAATATTATACTTGGATATAACATTTAAATCTTTAAAGAATACCCCCGTGAATATCTTATTTCAAATATATAAAATTATTTGATTTATTAATATTATGAATAAACCTTTGTATATAACTATATTATGATTATTGATGATGCACATGGATTTGTCATCATGGACAACAGAAATAATATATTCAATACTTAATGGTCTTATGCATGGAAGGATGCCACCAAAAAACGACCACCTCAACTTACTTATTGGTACCAATGGAAGGGAACTTTTAAGGGCAATACAAACCAAATCAGCATGTAGTTTCCATCACACATTAAACTTGTAAAGAAATCTCTAATTGCGTTATCACAAAGATTCATCAACCAATAGACTCTTAGAGAATTCTCCAATGGTGTGATCATACCTAATATTTGTTTGTAAGGATAAACTCCGTTTCTATGATTTGTTACAGATGGGGTTCCGACTATTTGTTTGTCAAGGATAAACTCCGTTTCTATGATTTGTTAAAGTTTGGTTTAGTCATTCACAAGGATCCTCGCCATATAAACTAAAATGTGAAGAAATATAAACCCATATGTACGTGAAATATAATTAATTTCATCCAAAAGTATTTAAGTTCTATGGAACCAAAATAAAATACATTTAAAATTATAATGTAGATTATTTTAAAGATATCTCCATTACAATTAATGTTATGGTAACCGATCTTGTTTATTGTTACTATAACATTATTAAGAAATCAACATATCGCTATCAAATTTCACCCGAAAAATAAGATAAATGATTGAAAAGGTATTTCTTCTACGGTTCTGATATTCATCGTGATTTCATGGTTTGAAGATATTAATTTTCTATAATCTTGGAGTATTCATATCATTAACTATAACCTAGATATCCTAACAAGAAAACAACCATTTCACCATAAAGAAAGGAATATCTATCCTTTTGCACATTGTTTTTTCTCAACTTCCAACTAGTGTTGGCATCCGAGTATCCCCAAAAGTTAATTTCATAGGTTTACCTTGAGGTAATGATGACCCTCTTCCTAAATCCAATAATGCAATTTTTTTTTCAAAAGTATTATGGTTTATGTGATGTGACGCTCTTCCTAAACACAATAATGCAAGTTTTTTTCTATGTATTATGGTTTATTTGATGTGTTTAAGGCTAGTTCTATATTGGGGTACATTTACAGTTAATGATGACTCAAACAATTATTAGAAACTAGAAAGGGATTTTTCCTATTCAAATTCAATAACTCTTCCCAACCCTTCTCGTCACCAAGAATTTCTAAGGTGTGGCCCATGGATTTGCAAGAATACTCTGGTAGTCCTAAAGTAATACTATTGTAACTTTTCGTTGATCAAGAATATCCCAATTAACCTACACAATATGAATAGACTTCCATATATTTCCCATTCAATTCTATTTGGTCCTCTAGCACATTATTTACCCTCAAAATGGAATCACCTATGAAGACAAGATCTTTTTTACTATCCCTAATCCATATGAAGGTATAATTGTGAGTCTTGATGTGTCTGAGGCCCTCAAGGAATTTATTTACATTTTGGTTGGTAGCCATGTCCGTTACTATCCAATCTAGTACATAACCTACCAAATACATACTTTAGATGCTAGATCCATTACCATTGTGTTTAGGGTTTCCTATTGATGACACAATGAATCTGTTATCACCAAAAAATTCCTCAGACAAATACAAACAATGGATGAAAAAATAGGCAACACAAGTACATCATATTACCAATACTTATAGGATGATGACATTTAGTTTGGAAAGAAAATTAAAAAACTATGAAAAATGATCCTGACATTCCACGCACATTCAAAAGAGACAACATGCGCACATTTGCACATGATGACACAATGTACGTTGTGCACAGTGTGTACCCCGTGCGACTGGAAATCGACAAACATGCATGGATGCAGAAATGACACATTAATGATTTTGGTCGGGCCTCAACCACTTCTGGGATGAAGTGGATCTTGACCTTACCCAAAAATATCCCTAAAATTCCTCCTTGCGATCACTAAAAGGATGAGAGGTACCTTCAAAGACCTCCCCATTCACATTGGAAACTAGTTATGAAATATCTTGTCATCTTCCTATAAATAAAGGATCATTGTATGCAAATAAAAGAAGAAATACATAGAATTGTTATGTTGTTCAGATTCCCTTGGAGAAAGCCATGTTTCCCTTGAGCCATAGTTTGAGCAAGTGTAGAATTGTGCAATATTTACACCTCTTGTGAAGCTAAACCTTGGGAATTTTTCATCATTGTAAACTCAACATTGGAGAGTTATAGATCTAGTTTTTGAGGGATCAAAGAGCCCTCCCTTAGGAGGAATAGGGGATTCATGGTTCCATATTTCTCCTCTTGGTGAACTCAATTAGAATATTTATTTCTATTGGGTAACCATTGAACCATTTGTTCAATTTCATGCATCATTTTCTTATAGTTGTTTAGTTCGACTCTTAGTGTTGTTTGTTCTTAACTTGTTTTTTTTATTTTGATTTCTAATTTGCAGGTTCACTAACTTGCTAATGACATTTATGTTATTCTTTGTTGGATTACCAAGGTAGTTAAGGGACTCTCTTTTCCTCACTCTTGTGATAAAAGAAACAAAATAGTTTGGCGACCATACTGGGGAATTGAATCACAATTCATCCTCACATAAAATCTTAGAGTTGTTATTCTCACTCTCTGTTGTTTGCAAGACCAAGAACCAACCTAGCCTCACCCTCAAACAATGAAATTTAGCCTCTTTTTGAGAAAGTTCATCCAAAAATTTTGTCCCACCAACTATTTGCATGCACGTAGGTTCGGTCCTAATAGACGCGTGGTATCACGCTATGTCATAACTCTTTCAACATGCACTATGCACAATTGTCCTATGTTCAGTTGCACACTTGTCTAGTGTTTTCAAAATTTTAAGGCTTGAGAATCCCATTTTCACCAAGTAGTGTATATTTACTTTAATCACTTTGTAAAATCCCTCAAAAGAAGGCTTGAATTCATTCTTTCATAGATAAATTAGATCACAGATAGACATCTAGGGAGGATAAGAAGAACCTTTGCATCTTTTACTTCCTTACTTGCCACGTGGTTGGATTACAGTTTAGCATTTGAATTTCATTAAAATATTTTCTTTTACAAAAACATCACATTAATTCGAGACTAGAAGACTATTTAGACAATCTTGGAGTATGATCTTTCCTCGCCCCCTTTTGTGATCTTGGAAATCAGAAAAATAGATTTTTGGAAGAAACCTTCATCTCCCTTTAAACAAACCATTTTAGGAGAGGCATATACCTCTTATCTTGTATTTGAAACATAATCTCAAAAAATTCTAAGGGCCCACACATGCCCACATGTGCACAATCTTAGCATAGTTTGAAATTTATAGAGTAAATCACTTAGGAAGTCTAAAGCATTCTAAGGGCCCACACATGACAACATGTTCATAATCTAGGAATAGTTTCAAAGATTTCTTAGAATAGATAAAATTATAGGGAGATTAAATATCAAAAGTGTTAATGTTTAAGCCATTATTATAGTTCTTTTCATTTCAATGGATAATAGAAACATAAGACAAGATCACTGAGAAATACACAATCACAAGAGACAAAACATTTATCCTGGGAAACCCTCTAGGGGAAGAAAACCCAACAAAAATTCCTTATTATATATAGCCAATACAATGCCAAGAGATAACTCAATATAATACAGAAGATCCTCTCCCAAAGATGCGCCACTCTCTCTCTCTCTTCTCCAATAGTAGCTCTGAAACTTGTCTCTCAATGAGCAAGTGAGATATATCTAAGTGAGGCACTAGCCTTCTTATTTATACTAATCTTGCACGAGTTAAGTGTCTCTTCACTGGCAGGGCCGACTTCTTAACCTGGGTGGTTATAACCACCTTTATTATATTCCAGGGCCTCTTTGATATATTCTGGGGCTGATTTTTTTTTTCCTATTACAATTATATTATGACCAATCCGCAAAAGGGGATTTGGTCCTTTTACAATAGCTGACATGATCAATCTACAATGGGGATTGATCCAATGAATGCTATATGAAATAATAATAAGAATACACTTTGAAGTTACATTATTTCAACACTCCCCCTTAACAAGAAGGGTATTCTTCAACAGCGTGAGGCGAGAGAGAGAGGATAACATCATCAACAACATCAAGTGGGTGAGAGGAGAACATCATCAATATCATCTTGGAACACTGACTGGCATATCTATAAATCATTGGAAGTTTTCTTCATCGGCAACATTATCATTCTCAAAGGAATGCAATCATCATCTGCCTCAATATGTATTAGTATAAAACTAATACATCATCATCATCATAGCATGAGGCTGGCTCATCATAATACAGGACTAGCTTTACATCATAGTTGTTACACTGGAAGCTTAGTACTCGTCTTTCTTTATGTCACAACAATCAAGATGGAAGCAAGATACTAGACTGGCTTTACGTCACAACTTCTTTGGCTAGACGAACATTACTAGTCTCATCTCAATGCCTTTCTTTACGTCACAACACTTAAGCTGGAAGTAAGATACTAGAATGGCTTTACGTCCCAATTGTCAAGCTGGAAGCATGGTACTAGTCTCATCACATCGTCTTGCTTTACGTTACAACCATCAGGTTGGAAGTAAGATACTAGACTGGATTTACGTCACAACTGTCAAGCCGGAAGCACAGTACTAGTCTCATCACATCTTCCTTCTTTACGTCACAACCATCAGGTTGGAAGCAAGATACTAGACTGGCTTTACATCACAGCTGTCAAGATGGAAGCACAGTACTAGTCTCATCACATCTTCTTGCTTTACGTCACAATAATGAAGATGGAAGCAAGAGATGTCTCATCACAACAACTACTCCCCCTTTCGAGGAAGGTCCTTTAGGACTATACCGAKCTTATCTCGAAAGTGATCAAACTTTACATGAGATAGAGGCTTGGCCAACACATCAACAACCTATTCATCCGTGCTAATGTAATAGAGATTTATGGCTCCTCTCTGCACCATGTCACGGATGTAATGATATCAGATATCTATRTGCTTCGACCTGTCATGGAATACAGGATTCTCTGTCATCCTTATGCAACTCTGGTTGTCACATAGAATTATGGTTGCTTCCATCTCTAGGTCAAATAGACCGGTCAACAACTTTCGAAGCCATATAGCTTCACAACTGGAAGAACATGCAGCAATGTATTCTTCTTCCACTATGCTGAGAGAAATGATGGATTACTTTCTAATCTACCATGAGATCATGGTTGATCCCAAACTGAAACAACATCCTGATGTGCTTTTCCTGTCAGAAACACTTCCTGCCCAATATGCATCAATATATCCACTCAATGTGAAATCATGATCTCCATCATAGATGAGACCACAATCTAATCTACCCTTAAGGTACCTCACCACATGTTTTGTAGCCACTAGGTGAACATGTATGGTTTCTAGTAGAAATTGACTCAATGTGTTCTCGGCAAAACAAATATCTGGTCTGGTGTTCGTTAGGTACATCGGCGATCCAATAATCTGTCTATAAAGTGTGGCATCAATCAATTCTGACGAAGTATCGACCAACAGTTTTAGCTTCATTTCCATGGGTTTATTCATGGGATTTCACTCTAGCATGTCGAATCTCTCCAAGATTTCGATTGCATACTTCCGTTAGTTAAGGAAAATCCTCTTTGGACTCTGCCATACCTCAAAACCTAAGAAATAATGCATTAGGCCAAGGTATTTCATTTCAAATTATGAGGCGAGTCTCTTCTTACATTCGGTGATGAGCTTTTCTTCTCCAGTTAAGAATAATTCATCCACATATAGAAATAGTATCGTTGGCTCATCGTTCATAACCTTGAAGTAGAGGTTAGAATCTTCTTTACTCTTGGTAAATCCCAAGCTTGTCAGAAAGTTGTTTATTCGACCATACCAAGATCTAGGAGCTTGCTTCAATCTATACAAGGATTTCTTCAATTTGCAGACATGAGACTTACTGTCTTCAACTTCAAATCCTTGAGGTTGTTGTATATACACTTCCTCTTTGATAACACTATTTAGGAAAGTTGTCTTTACGTCCACCTGGTGTAACTTCTACTTCATCTTAGATGCAAGGGCTATGATGGTTCTGATCGAAGTGTATCTAGTTGCATGAGCGAATGTCTCTTCATAGTCAATGCCTTATTTTTGAGAAAAATCCACGAGCTACAAATCTTGATTTATAGTTCTCAATACTTCCATCAGTAGCATGTTTTATTTTGAAGATCCATATGAATGATACCACATCCTTGCTATTCGGTCTGGGAACTATTTCCCATACATCGTTCTTTATGGATTGGTATTCTTCTGTCATGGAATATGCCCATTCTTCCTTATGAATGGCTTCTTCAAAGAAGGTAGGCTCCTTTTCTAGGACGTCACACATCAGAGCCATATAACTGGAGAATGGCTTAGGTTTCTTTACATGTCTCATGGTTCCTTCGGGAACACCATATGTCTCTCCATCTTGAATAAGCTCTCTAGCCCAAGCTGGCTTTCTTTTATGGAGGATCATCATCTGAGAAGGTTCTTGAAACTATGCTACGTCATGATCTTCTAGAATTTCCTCATCAGGGGAAGTTATGACTTCCCTCACTGGTTCAACAGCTCTGGGAACCTCCCTCGTTGATTCTGCAACTCTGGGGATTATGGGTTCTTCTTCACGTACTTATTCAAGATGGCATCTTCTTGATTTCTTGAGTGTTGTGTCTTCATCAAAGGTCATATCCATGCTGATATCAATGTGGAGGTGACCCGGTATGTAAATTCTAAAGGACTTGGATACCTCACAGTATCCCACACATATTCCCTTCTTTCCTGAAGGTTCCATCTTGTTTCTCTTCTCTTTCAGAATATGTATAAAAACTAGGTAGCCAAATATTTTGAGATAGCTTACCTCTGTATTTTTTCTGGTGAACATCTCTTCATGGGTATTGAACCCAAGTACACTATAGGATAATCGGTTTTGCACATAAATGGTTGTCATTGTTGCTTCTTCCCATAAGCACATTGGAAGATATTGATCATGGATCATAGTCTTCACAACTTCCATTATCGTTCTATTCTTTCTTTCAACCACACCATTTTGTTGAGGATTATAGGGAGTAGTGAGTTCCCTCTTGATCCCAACATCTTTGCATAATCTCACGAACTCTTTTGAGTTGTATTATCCTCCATTATCTGACGTGAGTATCTTGATCTTTCTCTCAAAAAGATTCTCTATCAAGGCTTTGAATTCCTTAAACTTGTTGAACACTTCATCTTTAGATTTCAAAAAAATACAACAAGGTCTTATGAGAATAATCATCAATACATAATATACATACCCACTAATGGAGGATGATGGCATTGGGTCACACACATCTAAATGAATGAGTTCTAGGATTCCTTCTTCTTTGTTGTCTCTCTTCTGAAAAGGGTTCTTGATGTTCTTCCCTTCTGCACATCCATTTCATACGCCTTTATGGTCAACCTTGAGTTCTGGTAAACCTGTGACCGCTTTGCATATGTATGGTAGAGCCTTGTAGTTAATGTGAGATAATATTCTATTCCAAAGTTCACATGGATTCTCAATGGCATGGATCATGGCCACTTCTGAGTGACCTTTTAGGTTATGCAAGCCACCTTCTTCTTTTGCAATGATGATTGCTTCATTTATGGTCTCTCCTTAGCACATTGCCTTTTGCAAACTTCACTATAGCTTCCTTAGGGTTATTACATGTGACCTGGAGCAAGGTCAACAAAACAAAAAGAAATAATAATATCCTTTCGATAATATAAAGCAATAGCACGAACAATCATCACAATATCTTCTTTAGAGATATCACTTGTAAATTGTCTGAAGCAAATATTGAAGGTAAGGAATACAATATGGAAATGAGGTCAACACTCTCATAGTGTTGTGATCAAACATTCCTCCATGGAAACCTGGAACTAACACACGAGATTCTTCCTAGAGTAGGTGTTAGTTGTATCAGGAAAATGATTATGTTAAGCATTTACCTCTATATGCTCTCATGCTATCAAGTATGATACTTTACAAAGACTTTAATCTTAACTATAGTCATCAACTTGTCAAGTCTGCCTTTGAATCTTATTAACTTGATTAATCAAACCTAGAGCCTTGTCCTTAGGAATGAGTGCTTGCTTTTCTTCTGAGTCTCCTTCACTCAAGATGACGAGTGATTTCTTCAACCTGTATTATGTACTAAGGCAATACTATATCTTGATAAAAGGTTGGGTTAGAGGATAAGTTCTATGATCTCAACTTTTAATCCATCTAATGCCTTGACTCAGAAAAGGTTAGAATGATGGTCATAGCTACAACATGCAATATTGATCAATATAACAAATGGATGCATATCAGAATAATCACACCAGTGTTGCATAATTCCTCTGAATGTGTTGGATATTGAGATCTTTTTGGATCTATGGAAAGAGATCCCTTCTCCTTCAAATACTCTTTAAGGCTTAACCATTTAAACATATGTGAGTACATACCTCTGATAGTATTTGTAGATAGCAACACCATCTGAAAGCAGCAGTAATCATTACCAACTCTTAAAAAACTTCAAGGGTGATTGCAACTGGTACTACGAATGCAATTACAACTGGTTCTGAGACTGCAATTGCAACTGCAACTTAGGGTTTTATGAGGAAACCCTAATTTTTCAAACTTCAAATTTTGAAATTCTTGTCTAGGGGATAGATGTTTTGAGCTGAGGCGAGTAAGTTGGTGCAGTCAGATTTATGAAAATCCAACTTTTACCCCCTCAAACTTGATCTACGGATTTCTAGCATGGTGCTTCTGGTTTTCTGGTACTTCTTGTACTCTGGTACTTTTGGTACTTTTGGTACTCTGGTTTTCTAGTACCTTGTGAAACTAGGGTTTCACTTTCCGGGAGATCTAGCCACTGAAAAGGTGCGCTGAGAGTGCCAAAGTAATCCTTGGGGGAGGGCGCACTTTTCTAGATGGTTTTAGGGCTGAAAAGATTCACCATCAAAAAGCCCTAATTTGCATGTATGGTAACAATGACGTTTTTCACTCTTGTGAAAGATTCTTTCTTCAGGTTGGCTCTAATACCATGTTAATGTTTAATACATTATTATATTTCTTTGCATTTCAATAGATAATAGCAACATAATACAAGATCACTGAGAAATACACAATCACAAGAGACACAACATTTATCCCGGGAAACCCTCTAGGGTAAGAAAACCCAGCAAAACATCCTTATTATAGATAGCCAATACAATGCCAAGAGATAAATCAAGCTAATACAGAAGATCCTCTCCCAAAGATGCATCTCTCTCTCTCTCTCTCTTCTCCAATAATAGCTCCGAAACTTGTCTCTCAATGAGAAAGTGAGATATATCTAAGTGAGGCGCTAGCCTTCTTATTTGTACTAATCTAGCATGTACTAATATAGCCAACTTCTTAATCTGGGTGGTTATAACAACCTTTATTATATTTCGGGGCCTCTTTGATATATTCTGGGGATGACTTCTTCTTTTGCCTATTACAATTATATTATGACCAATCCACAAAAGGGGATTTGGTCCTTTTACGATAACTGACATGATCAATCCACAATGGGCATTGATCCAATGAATAATATATCAAATAATAATAAGAATACACTTTGCAGTTACATTATTTCAACAAAAAGTAAGGACCCACTTGTCCACCATGCTAGTTACTTAGGACCTTTTCATTTTCTTCAAGGATTGTTTGTGAAATCTAGTAAGTTAGAAGTAAGCAACAATTCTAAAGGAACAAGTGACATCCACATGCCAAGATTTACTCACATAACTTATTAAAAATTTATCACTCACTATCACTTCTTGCACAAATCATCACTTATTCAAGGGGTGTTTTTTGGATACTTGAAACCATACTATGTTCTTCTCCTCGTGCCCATAAGTGATCTGGGAGAATCAGAAGGGATTCACTTGTTTGAAAAAATATTTTTCTGACACCACTCATAATCAACAAAGTTGGACCTTAACCCCAACTTTAGAGCCCACTTTCAAAATCTAAAAGAAATCATAATCAACCCACTTCTAACCTCCACAGGAGGAACATAAAAAAACTTAGTAGTCTAAGTTATCATTTTTGGGATAGGTATCCAAATAGCTCCCCATCGTCATATTTTCATTGAAACTTAGAAAGTTTAAAAATATTTTACCAAAATCCTCCCAATCAAGCATTACTACACCATCAGGAAGGGATACACCTATGAAGAGTTGACGGTCGAGGTCCAGTTGTTTTGTGTGTACCTCCTTGGGTCACCTAACCCTTGGAAAGCATCTATCTTGTGACTGATTTATGAGGCCGAAAATCTAAATGTCGTGCTTGATCGAGATGACTTAGTTTCCCAAATGTAGGTTTTATCTACCCAAGGTGGAGGTTGTGGGATTAAATCGCAGATCAGTCAGATTTTGAACAACTTTTGGGAAATATCTCTAGTACTTTCAAGATATGCCCCCTTCACCCTTGATTATAACTGATTGTTCATCCCTTCATTAATATCTCCTCAAGTGGTTTCTAGCTCTAATGTAAAGCATTTTTTTTGGAGGTCCTATGTTATTTGAGAGGAAGGACATTATGTCAAATATTACACGTGCATTATTTTCCGATATCCCCCCGCGTGGAGTCAGAAAAACCAACCAATATATCAATTACATTGTTATTTTATGTATTATCATCACCATTTCATTACATTTCATTTATGAATACATTATTGCTTCAATTGATAAATCACATATTCTATCCGTTCTTCTCATTACCACCATCACAGATCCACACATGTTCCAGAATCATAGGGGAACCACAACATCCCTGTCGTTCTAGATGTTTGAACCCCCCCCCCCCTAATTATGGGACGTATCCCTTACTTGGTTGATAAATCAACACAACCTTCACATACACTAGTAATTTCCACGGTCCTAGGATAATCCTTGCTTGGATGTACTTCACTAAGCACCAACACCTGCAACAACTCATAAACTATCCCTCCACCACAAGGAGGTGGAGCCTAAACTTCTTCACAAGGGAAAATCTCCCAACCATCCTCACAAGGAACTTTTCAGCAACCATGACATACAATGGTTAGTACTCCCCCCTCCATGCCATACTTTGCATCTCTCAACATCCCATATTTGAAAAAACTAATGAACAATCCCATATTACATGACCCTAGTTGGCCAAATATGCCCACTAAGTTACCTTAAGATATTCTGAAATTCGAAGGAAAGCACGGAGAAGACCTCGTTAATCACATCATGTATTTTCACTTGTGGTTTTCTTCCAATAGAATCATGGAGGATTTGGTTCGCTTACATATTTTCCAAATAACTTTCATCGATCCCTCTCTTAAGTGGTATGTGGACGACAAACCCATGTCCCACTCAACCTTTGAGTCATTTGAGAAATTGTTATTTTCTTTCTTCCAACTCCCAGTGCATCACAACACTAGCTTGTAAATCCTATCAGAATTCAAACAGACATCGACCATCCATATAAATGATCACATCCATGAATGGTGAAGAGGAAGAAGTGTTTTCAAAGCCGATACCACCCCTCAAAAATGACTCGAATGGTTCCTAAGATCACTAGTTCCCATCCTCACCAAGGATGTTTCCACTACTTTCCCCCAAACTGAAGACAAGGCCATCATCAAGGCCTAAAAGTTTGATTTAATCTACGGTATATCAAGGTACCTCTATATCATATTACCTGATGATCCTCTCCCTTTACCATTTGGTCAAGAAAAGATTGTAACATCACATAGACCTAATGGGTTGATTGGTTCCATGGCCCATACTCACCCACACACTCAATCAATACCCATGTTTGGGGAAAACCCTTAAAAACCATCATATGGGGGAAACCCATACTACCCCCCACCACCACATCAACCTCCATTCACAACACCCCCCCTTCCAATCTTGGGACCACCAGTACCTGCCCCCCCATACACCCAATACCCATACAATAGGTAGTACCCTTTTCATTCACNCCAGTACCTTCCCCCCCATACACCCAATACCCATACAATAGGTAGTACCCTTTTCATTCACAACCTATTCTTCTAACCCTATGGGAGGCACCTCCACTTCATACAACCAGTACACACCTCCCCAAGGTAAACCTTACTATCCCTTCCACGATCCTCCTCAACCTATTTCTCCAACACATGGCCAACAACAGTAAGTCATAAAAAAATTTCAACCATCACCTATTCAAGAAGTTCAAGATTTTGAACAATTTAATACAACGAACCCTCCTCATCCACCCAACAATAACCAGTAAAAAAATGAAGAATAAAAACCAATTCCAAGGGGGAAACCCCCAACAACCAAATCCCCCAGCAAGGGTCAAGAAAACATAGGCTAACCAAAATCTCCAAAGGGAAATAAGAATGGAAAACCACGCTAAGGAATGAATAATGAACTTCAAACCAATTTTCCATATACATTATGTGGGGAGTATGGCGATTACACCCATCATTGTCCCAAAATAGTTGATTTCAAGAGAATGAAGGAAACTTTGAATCCTCCATGCCTTCCTGCACCCTAAGGGCCACCAAAGGTCCCCGCCAACTACATTCCACCACCACAATCGACGGTTTTACAAAACCTTATCCCCCACTAAGGGTTCATCAACACACAACTAGACGTCTCCCCCACCCACAATCGACAAGATAGTTCCCACCTCCTAGCCAACCACACACTAATAATTCATCAGATCGCAATGTTCTCCTCACCAAAGAAGAGAAAATACTATTACCAACTCACAATCGTCAATATGGCATGCTCTTAGACTCACCCACCACATTTGAGTCCCCCTAATTTTCTATCGGAAAACCTTTAATGATTCCCCATCCCAACCCTGATGCCACCACCCACATTCCTTTCATACCACTATGCAGGAACATGCACAACCAACATTCCTGGGATTACCATAACTACATGCACAACCCAAAGGAATGCTTTGATTTCAAAATTTGGAGTAGTTGACCCAACAAACACCCCTCTAATCACTTTTGAATTAGACAAATTAGGACCACGTCTCCCATCCCTAGTTTCCTTCCAAATTCCGGTTAGGATTATAAACATCATCATTCACCGTCACATCATTGATGAGGGGGAATTCACTTGCCTCATGTCTAAACATGTATGGAAATAGCGAGGATCCCCTGAGTTCATCCCCTCAACCATCACCCTCGGAGCTTACAATGGGTGACCTTCCCAACTAGAAGGTCCTTACGAGAATGTCCCTGTAGAGTTAGGTGGAAAACCCATCCTCATTGATATTGAATTTATAGACACCCAACTAGACTATAATATAGTTTTTGGATGAATCTACATGTACACCATGCAAGCAGTAACATACTATGTATTTCGCACCCTGCTCTTCCCTAACAATGGGAAGATCGTCACTATTGACCAACTAACCCATTATGAACCAAATTAGTCAGGGCACATCAATAACATACTTCCCTTTTATCATTCAATCATTGACCTTTTACCCATGGTAGATGTTGGACCATGAATCTTTCATGACTCGTCCTTAATTGGTTCATAGCAAGGACACACACCTCCTACCCCATGTGTATATCAGGTCTGCATCATCTCCTTAGATGGTAGAGATATCCACGATGATTATCCCCTAGAGAAATAATTAAACTACATCCCTACTTATACATCGAAAACCATTGATGAGGAACCCCCCTTACATCCTTCCCCCGAGGAACCTCCCTTCCAACCTACCCCAAATAAATAATTCACAAACTCAACACCCATGGGTAAACTCTCCATTTAGAAAATAGTCCCACAAACCATCACTCAAATACCCTTCTTTTATCCCCCTAGAGGAGTAACAACATACTAAGTGGTTTCTACCCTCACCTTACCTAATATGGTCATAGTTATCCCTGTATGGTATCTCGAACCACTAGCTATGGTACTGGTTTTACCTCTCCCACCTCAACCTGGGGTCCCATTGACATAATCATTGGCTGATCTACCCACTACCCCAACCATTCAAAAAGTTGGGGATACCACTACCATCACATGAAGCATTAATTCTCGCAACAGGGGAAACATCGCCAACCAACGACTCACATAGAAAAATAAAGAATCCACTCTTCCTTCCCCCACCATGCATCCCACCTCCATGCGCACTTTGTAGCACTATTGGACAACCTACGAACCTCTATCCCCCCTTTCCTGAGTTACGAAACCTCATTCCAAGCCATATAATGACACAATTATTACCTACACTAGTCATCACAATGGCTATCACAAAACCATATCATTACAAACACACGAGTATGAGGACCAATCACACTTTTGCTATCTACTCACAGTATGGACATTACACTCACCATTTCCCGACTCTCCCTCAATTTTGAGAAACCCTAGCAGCATTGCATCAAACCACATTTTTCGCATCCTCACAACCCATCTCCACTATAAAAATGATTATTGACACTCACTATGTTTCTACGTCAATAAACAAATGCAAGAGATGCCCTTGCGCATTATGTTACCAGATGAATCATTACACATATCAGTGCCCACTCATCATTGAGGGATGAGCATGCCAGAGAGATTTCATCCCATCCATTCCACCACAAGTACAACCCAAGATGGACTAGGCTAGGCACAATCCCCCTCACAGGACCAACCTCCTTCATTTGACCCCACTATCCATCCCCATTACACCATGATGTGAAAAATTCCCACCAAAATCCCCTATAACACATATTCATGAGATTCCCCCTCCCCCATGCCATCCTACATCCAACTCATATATGGGTATTTGGCTCATGACATCTATTGAAGGTTTGCATTCCCCCTCGCACCATAAGTCCATCAACCTAATATTTGAATGATGATATTCAATCCTCAACCCAACCTCCATCCATAGACCCCTCAAACATTATTCCCACAAATCCCAACACCTCGATCTCACCTGGTACATACTCATTGTACTCCTTCATCTTTTAGTCTGATGAAGATATTATAGAATTTATATGTGCACCAGATTACCCGTGGGATTCCTTTCACCAATGATCCTTTTTTCTGGCTCACAACGCCTTTCAACCACACTATGACACCATTGTTTGTGCGATTGAAGCTAAGGATTTCATTCCCCCCGGCGATGTGGACTGGTTCCAAAATCCAATACCTTCACCTGACACTTTTGAACAAGGAAATATGGAAAATATCTCCCCCATTATTAAAATTGACATCTTCTTCAAACCCAATTTCATGGAATAAATCACCCTCGACGTCGCATGCTCTACCAATAAAATATTAACATATAAATCCCTTTTCCAGGAATTACGGGACATCTACGCCTAGTCTTACATCATGATGCCTATATTAGATCCCACCATTGTAGAACACTACATCAACAAATGGCCCTATATTTCCCCCATCTGGAAAAATCAACGACCACTCTACCCTTCTAAAACCCTAGCCATCAAATCCGAAATAGATAAAATGCATGTCGCTAGATCCATCTACTCGATAGAATACACATCATGGGTTTCAAACCTAGTTTCCGTCAATACAAAATAAGGTAATATTAGAGTGTGCACAATTTTTCGTGACCTCAAGCAAGCCTATCCCAAAGACAAATTCCCTACCCAGTTCATTGACCAAGTGATCGATGTGTGTGATAGTCATGAAGTCCTTTCACTCATGGATGGGTTTTCTGGCTACAACCAAATTCAAATACGCAATGCAGATGAATAAAAAACTGCATTCACAACCCCCTGAGGCATATTCACATATCGAGTCATTCCCTACAGAATAAAAAATGTTGGAGCCACCTTCCAATGTGCCATGACATATGCCTTTCATGATTTACCTCATGTTATTCTTTCCTATTTGGACAATCTGACCCCTCATTCCAAAAATTGCTCACAACACATCGAGGATTTACAGATCATCTTTTAAGGCTACCAAAAATAAAACATTTGACTAAACCCCTTAAATGTGTCTTTTGCGTCATTGCAGGCCACCTGTTGGGGTTCATCGTCTTCCAACAAGGTATCATCATCGAACCTCTCAAGGTCCAGAGAATTAATGAGATCCCTCCCCCCAAGAACCTATGTCTATTGCAAAGCCTCCTGGGCAAAGTTAATTTCCTATGATGTTTTGTTCCTGACTATGCCATTCATTCCCACAACTTCTTACGCTTTCTTTGATGTGACGTTCTATTCCAATGTTACCAACATGCCAAGGTTGTGTTCGACTCTCTAAAAGAAGTACTCAACAAAGCACCCTTGATTATTCCCCTAGACTATGATAAGGATTACATCATGTACTTGTCTTCCTCTGAAGTTTTAGTTTCCAGAGTGCTTATCCAAGTAGAAAATGAACAACACGAAAAAGTCATTTAATATATTATAAAAAATATCTTAGGGCTCCCTCTCAATTAAAATCATGAGGAAAAATTTTCCCACACCGTTTTCCTCGCCATTCAGAAATTGCATCACTACATCCTACTTTGCACTACCATAGTAGTGGTTGATTCCAAACCTATTGTAACATCCTTCTCTGGCGCACTGAGAAAACTTATTCTTTGAGGATACTTGCTCGCAAGTGATCTGGACTTTTATGATAAGAAAACATTTATCCTCAATTATGATGCGATATGATAGATGACATGATGTTTTACTGCTTGGACATGGACAGGTGCTATTGACTCGGTTTTACTGAGTGTGCAGGGTTTTTGGACCTTGAGGATGCAGAGGCATCGGTGGAACCCCCTTGGACTCCGAATCGAGTCAGGGAGTGTGCTATTGGGGTTGATTGTTTCTTGTGATTTTAGTACATTTGATTTGATGTTATGATGTGGACACGTTTTGACACGATTGTTGATGATGCAGGCTGACGATAGCTTGCTGACCAAAATCACATATGGAGTAAAGGGGCCACACACGATTTCCAGAGAGGTTTAGGGAGAGGTGTGGACAGCAGCCCTGCCACAACCTACTAGCACTCTCGTCGTGGGTCGAACTGTAGGTTAACGATTACCTAGTTCAAGAGGATCCACAATGTCGTGAGGGTAGACTGCGACAGTCACTCACGATGATTCTAAGGGGCACACAATAAGGCAGGGGCCTTATTTCTTAGAGCCCTTAGTCTCCCACAAGTTCACCTGGCGGAGTGTTGACTCCAGGGGTTATTGATGTCTACCAATCAGTCAAGAAGCGAGTGGCACCCTTGGAGCACGTGGTGCATCCTGAAGGGCATGTCGTGCAAAGGAAACACTAGAGGCGAGTGGCACCCTTGGAGCACGGGGTGCATCCTGAAGGGATCATCGCGCAAAGGAAACACTAGAGGCGAGTGGCACCCTTGGAGCACGTGGTGCATCCTGAAGGGAACGTCGTCCAAAAGAAACAAACGAGGCGAGTGGCACCCTTGGAGCACGTGGTGCATCCTGAAGGGCACGTCGCGTTGATGTTGATGAAGGAACAAACCTAGATGGCCCTAAGACATTTAACACATTAAGAAATTCTTAAACTACTTCCCTAATTAAATGTAGCCTAGTTCAGAATCTAAGTCCTAAGTCTAAAACTTCTCAGGGTAAAATGTTGTCTAACCTTAAGGAAAGACCCTATAAAAATAAAAATAAAAATTTAAACAAAAAAAACCACTTAAGTAATAGTTTTAGTCTTCATAAATTTTTGGGGTAAAATGAAGAGAGTAATAATTTAATTAAAATCCGTGGTTTTAAATTGTAAAGAAGAAATAAATTATTTAACTTGTGAAAGTGTAAACAGTTTTCAAATTAATAATAAAAGGAAAAGAGTAAATAGCGCAACTTCCATTTTGACCGTAATAAAAGGGGAAATAAGGGAATAATAAAAAATTAGCAAACTAAGGAATGGGGGGAAACATAATAAGGGAAATGGGGGAACTTATGGTAGAAAACAAGGTCAACATATTAAGGAATCTTCAATTAAGAACCTTCTAAAATGAACTAAATTAAAAACTTCATTTTAGGGAAAGTATTTAAACCTATAAGGGAATCTAGGAACACCTAGGAGTAAATTTAGGAGCAACTCTAGGTGGGTGAGGGGAATGAGACAATTAATAATTTTAAAGAAAATAATTATTGGAGGAAAGAGGGGGATGGATGACACTTGTGCGAAGGAGAATATTTACAATATTTTTTAAAAACTTAATTTAAATGTGATTTAGGGAAAGTAGGAGGTGCTAAAAACTCTATAAAAGAAAGGGAAGAGGAGGAAGAAAGGGGATCGGCTGTTAGCGTAACGTTACGTTGTCGGAATTGTGACTTCACTGATTGCTTATGGAGAGTTGGGATTTTCCAGCTCGGATAGGAGTGGTAGGTTGGCCTTGCGAGGTGAGCTGGGAGCTAGACGTACTATTTGGATAGTGTGTAGCCCGTTTGTGGCTCGGGGGGTTAAGGGGGAAGTAGAGTACCCCTAGCGATTGGTTGGGAGGTACCGGTGAGGTCTCGACGGTTGGCGAGCGGGAGCGGCAAGGAGCGCGGGACGTCATTCGAGGTGGGCGATAAGGCAAAGGTACACTTTTCGGTTGAATGATATAATGTTGTATGATGTGTGATTTGGATCTACCGGTGTTTTAAGTAGGTAAATTGATTGTTGTGATTGCACCTTCTGGTGTTGAGAGAACTTGTGTAGGTTATCCCTGCGTCTTCTGAAAATTTTACCTCTGTAATACTTCTTACCCGGATAGCATTTTAGCCTTGAGACTTCGACGATGTTAGTTGCTAAATTGTTTTTGTTTTATTCCAATGCATTTTACACTTACCGAAACCGCCCTGGTTGATGTATGGACTGCGATTTGTTATTTTATGGCCCGAGATCCCTTGTTTCTTGACTGATTGTTTCTGCCTTGATGACTGCGACCTACAATCCTTTTTTTGCGAGTTTTTATTGAGCTATTGGTATTCTTAGAGGTAAACAGGGTTTAACTTCATATGCATTGGGTTCTAGATATATTGGTTGGATCATCTTACTCCTGAAATTGAATTTGTGTAATTAATGGAACCATTAATTCGGCGGTGATATTTTGGCATTAGTTGAAAGAAATAAAAATTTTATTTATGAAAACGTTTATCTATACCGATTTGCAATCTTGATGGGCCTAAGATTTATTTCCTCCATTCTTGAATGACGACAAACATTTTTTGGGCAGTGTCTGCATTCTTTTTCTGGGTGGTGGAGTTTTCTTTTTGTCGTGGATCATGGGAATTTTGAGCCACTGGGGAAAACACTCAGTTTTTATTAAGAGTGTGTCTGCATGGATTCATCTCCCGATTACATGGCTTCCATCGGTGGTGGTTAGCTTATGGGGATAATATGAAATGGACCCGCTGATTCTGCATCTTAGGGGAATCACCATAAGTTCGTGCCTGCATTTTTTTTTCTGTTGAATTTATAGGGGCTTTGTAGTGTTGAAAGGGTTTTACTTCAAGGTCTCCGACTGAGATCTTTCCACATACGTTTCCCTGTGCCCCGTATGCGCTACGTTCGACCTCTGTCGGGCATACACTTCTGTATAGGTAACCCGAGGATCTGGTGTCCAGGGCTGTGCCTTTGGTGTAGAGCGATTTTTTGTTATAGTCTGTGGATTCGAACTCAAATTCAAACGTGAATTAGAGCGGCGCGGGTTCTAATTCAAATTCCTGTTAAAGTTGCCCTTCCAGTTCACTGCTGTTTAATTTTTATGCCATACTTTAATTGCATCAAAATCACTGCCGCCAGATGCTCTTGGATTGATTTCCGAATGTCATTGTCTGTGCTTGTGGTCTTCTAGAGAAGTGGGAAGAAGGGTCGGGGAGTCTGCAGTTCCAGTCAACTGTAGTCACTGTTTCCATTTTTGACGAGCCATTCAAATCCCTATGAACATGAGCTGCGCTAGCACACGCGTTTGTGTAGGACCCCTGATTGAACATTATGTTGATTTTAATGCTTAGATTCTCATTCAGTTGAATCTCATTTTCAGATTAATGTTGATTAAGTTAGCTGCCAACAGAATTCATGATTTCTGGCATGTGTTCTTCGCCCTGCTATTCCAACATGCTCTCTCTCCATGGTTAGCTTGTTGCTGGTTTTGTTTTCCTTCTTTTATTCCTTTAAAGGGGCAAAGGTGGAGGGGCTACTAAAACTTTTAAATGCTTTATCGATTATGGAAGAGTAATATAAATGCTGGTAAATTTAAATGCTTTATCGATACAGAATTTTAATGTCATGGATTGATAAGATTAATGAGAGTAAGTATGGTAGCTCTGAATTCAAAATGTTTTATCGTTTATGGAATGTTAATGACATTGGATGTCATTATTAATGCTAGTAGTTATGGTAACTCTAATTTTAAATCCTTATCGTTATGGAATGTTAGGGTAGTCAAAAATGAATGCTTTCTTTTATTATTCAATTTAGAGAGGAAATGAATGTTTATAAAAGTAGCAATCCAGCTGAAAAAGGATGCTTCTTAGATGGCAAGTTTTATTTATTTAATGATGGGATATATAGTTTATATTTATTGTTTAAAGAAGGGATTTTCTTTATGTATTCATTTAAATAAGGAAACTCCTTATGTATTAGGTCGTTGTGGTAAATTATCTAGGTAATGCCATTATAATATATTGTCTTGAATTATGTAAGAGTAATGTTCTTGTAATAAATAAAACGGTACTGCTAGAGTTAGATAAGATATAATTGTAATGTTGTTGCTATTTAATTTGCAAAGTTATTGTAACAATGTGTCATGTCATTGGTGCTTATTGTAATTTATTGTTATGGTGATATGTAAGGAGTAATGTCATTGTAATATATTGTTGAAATAAGTAAGGATAATGTTATTTCCATATAAAATAAAATGTAATTTTAGTGTTAGATATCATATAAAATGTAATGGCATTGTTGTTTTATCATAATACTATTGAATCTTTAGTTATTGATGACTTATAAATCATAAGGTTCCTTGAAATAAGTACCATAGATTATTATGAATTAGTAAATGAGGACTCTTGTTCATTTTAATAATGTTGAACTTGGTGGGTCATTATCTGAGTCCTTATTCCTTGCACCTTCCATAGAGGTTGTGGTCGTTCATTTAATTATGGTTGTACTTGGTTGAGTCATTCAAATGCTGGGACTGCTTGTGTCGGGCGGGATGTAGACACCTCCATGTTGCTCAGAACAGTCGCCATCCCTGAGACCTTAAATGGTTAAAATCGATGGGAACCCGGGCTTGAGCGTTGCTTATGTGTCTTGGAGGTCCTACCATTGCAGGGTAGGATGGATGGGCAGTCAGCCTTATTGTTGTCTGTCGGTTGTCGTTCTTTGCTTATAGAGGTTTATGTGTGTCTTAGATCTTCGTGTTGTCATCGCATTGCATGCATCAGGTTCGTCGTCGGATGGCGACACAGAGACAAATGTATTATTATCCTTGTACACATGTGCACACTCACACACAAAAAAAAGGAAAGAAGAAGAAGAATAGTTTTTGCACTTGTTATGAGAGGTAGTCACCATAACAAGGAGGTTCGTTACACCTATGCACTATCTACTGAGTCACCACCAGATCAACGGAAAAAAACATTCATGGGATCGTCATCCTCCAAGAATATGATATAGAATTCACTACTCTCAAAAGAAAAAAAAAAACTCATCTTAGCATAACTCATGGTCGACTTACCCTCCAACTCATCTGACCCCACTGCCAATGAAAACTTCTCGAAGGAAAATTTATTCCTCATTTCATCCAATGACCATGGTATAGAGATATCCTTGTAAATCTTATGATATGGTAAACAGGTTAAGTGCTGTCAAAATTTGCATCTCTGTTCGTTGTGGATTCTTTGGCTAGCCTGTAGAAAACCATCCCAAAATTTGAGCGGTTAGATTCTGTGTATTTCCCTTGATTTTTATTTTTGAAGTAGTTAATTTTGTAGAATCATTTTGGAGCTGCAAATTTAGCTCGACCTTTCTGAGAATCTCTACATTATTTGACTATCCCTTCCTTTGAGCTTAATCATCCCTAGAGTTATTTCGCTGCCTGTAGTGTAATTTTGATTTTTTAGAAATTATTTCATCTCAGGGTTCGACTCAAAGGCTATATCGAGGGCCAGATCCAGGACCGGATGTAGTGCCAGATTAGAAGGTGCATCGATTTAATGACTAAATTGGGGCATGCAAATATTGGTTCATGTATTTTCCCTTAGCGCCTTGTGTAGAGTTGGGTTGGTCAAAATCTAGTGGGTTATGGACACTTGCGAGCATTTTTCGAGTTCTAAAATAGGATTTATGTTTCTGTTTCCCATGTCCTATACAGATCTGAAGATAATCATTCTCTTAAAGGAAATCTATATTTTCTTCTCAATTTTGCTGAGAACTTGATTTTTATATTTGTACTGCCGATAGGGATATTGTGTTCATTTTATTAACTGGAATCAACTCATGGTGCAATCTTGAACTCACAACTTGTTATAAATTTTAATTTCTCCCTGCATTCATTCCTTCATGGAGTTTTATTCTTGTTTTACTCTTAGCGTTTGGAACTTAAAATCACCCATATTTCCTTTCCTTCCTAGTGATTTTATTTCCTTGATTTATCTCTGAGTATGGAAATTAAATTTCTCCTAGCTCCTTCATCAAAACATTTCTGAGATTCATGAATAACTCTGTATTTTTGGTGTAACCTGCAAGGTTTTATCTCTATGTTTTGAATGTCAGCCCTCTGTGATGGAATCCCATATTCGTTTGGGTATTTCATTATCGATCAGGCATCATTCCGTTTTTCTTGTTGTTGAGTACAATTCAAATCAGAGGAATTGTTGGAAAATTTATGTATGCACTACACCTCAGGAAATCCCCTTTTTTCTTGCTGGAACTTCTTAAAATTGTTTTAATTTCTACAAGAATATCATGGTATGTTCATCGGATTCACTTCGTTGGTACTCCTTTAGGTCTTTTTTTTATCCTCGAATAGCTGGAATGATTTTCCATTACCCTTTTCGGTTGCAACTCATACCCTTACCAATTTATTGCTGCCTATATTCTTTTTATTTCAAGATTGTTTTTCATTATCAAAATTTTCTTTATAACAGGGTCCAGATGGAGGACCGGATGAAGGTGTGGATGAAGGACTGGATGAAGGTCCAGATGGAGGACTGGATTAAGTTCTGGTTTGATGACCAGATTAAGGTCTGGATTGAAAGTAAATTGTTTTGCATCAGTTCAGGTGTTGGAATAAATTCCATAACTCTTCCTTGAATTCTTAACTCGGAAGTGTGGCCTAACATCTAATTATCTATTAATTATTACAACAGTTTTATCATTCTTCACACCTTTAACGAATTTTGAGAAAATTAAATGCCTTCTTATTTATGGATGAATAATTTATGGTCTTCCTTGAATTCCTTTAATCGTTATGTAAGCTGTTGAATTTTATTCATTATGTTATGTCGATTCTTTTAGGTTTATAAAATGGGTACATGATGAAAGGTAGCATGTTAATTTATTGTATTGATGAGCATGGTGGATCTCCTTATAAGTTCCTAGTTGGATATCTAAAGTAACTTGATGTCCTTACGTGACGGGTGATGATTGATCTTCTTATGGTTTCCCTAGATTTGAATTTCTCATAGACTCGTTGATTGTAGTTTCACTTATGATTCTTAATTCTTGTAACACTGCCTTATGCAAATTTCACTTAATCAATACTTGAAGGATGGATTGAGTAGACTATATTAGTCCCTGCACTTGATGAATTATGTTAATGTATGACTGAAATTCTAGTCTAGAGTTATTATATGCGATTGATTATGGGGGGGGGATGTAGACACCTCCTTGTTCCTTAGAAAAAATGCCAGCCTTAAGACCGTAAATGGTTAAAAACAATTGTAACTTGGGATTGAGCATTGCTTATGTGTCCTGGAGGTCCTAACCTTATAGGGTAGGTTGGGTGGGTAGTATATTATGTGTTTCTTGCAGTTATATTTATGGTATTTATGATTCGTTATGTTATCTTATGTTTCCTTAGAGATATTTGATGATGGTCCTTATGAGATGCGTTGAATGTTAAGATTTGTAATATTATGCATTATTATTAAAGAATGCATTGGTTATGAGTTGTTGTTTATTGTGTTAATGCGTCGATATGTGTATCGTAATTCTTTGCAATGTTGTGCCAACTTATGTTGTGCATGTTGTTAATGTGTTAATATAGTTTCCTTAACATGTCACGAGACACAAAAATGATGTCGTTATTATTTGTGATGTTTATTTCCTAATGCAAACAAAAAAAATTAGACCTATTGTACATTGCTTGATTGTTGTAAGGGATGGGTCGTTACATAAATTTGCTACATTAATAATCCTATGTCTATGCTTTTTAATAATCCTTAAGTCAATATCCATGTTACCCCTTTTCTACACTAAAATTTAGCTATAAAGAATATATAAATATTATAATTGTGTGGATGAGAACCTATAGGTTGAGTGATTATTCTATGATTTATATCCTACAATTGCAATAGCAGCCATTGATATATGTATGAATATTTAAGGGTATAGGATTTTATCCAAAATCTCTTTTTACATCGGATTGATGGTGTATAAGTATTGGTACACTTTATTGACATCCACTTGTGCAGTGTTTATTGTTTTAGTCTATGTTAAAATCCTTATTAATTTGGAGTGAATGGATATTTATTTTCGAATAAGTTTCTATTATTATTATTATTAATATTAATACGAAGTGTCTAAATAACTAGTAATTTAATGAATAGATTTCATTTTCTTTAATTGTAAAACTTAGTTTAAACACCATAAAAGTCCAAATATCCATAAAGATAAAAATCTCTTATTTATGTTTATGATTAAGTGTTTAGATTGTGTTTCTCTATCGACTGTTCATGAAGCATAAATGTTTACACTCTTTTATTACTCACGTCCATTGTAGTAATGTTGATGTATGATTCCTAAGTAAATGGATTAATTGAGCACATTGAATGATGTCGATTTATGTTTAATCTAGTAATTATATCATGCACGCACCTTGAAAATAATGTTGATTATTGTTGAATTCAATGATTGATTAATTGTGTTCCTTGAAGTAAGGTAGATGTCTTCTTTTGTGCCTTGAAAACAAAATAAAGTTGATTACATTGCGCCTTGACTTATGTCATTGTATGATTGATTTAGTAATTAAATTCTCTTGCACCTTGGAATTTATGTGATGTGTAATTGGTTATTAGAACATTGTTGTGCCATTGATTATCGTTGATGTTTTTGATTTAGCTAGTTGTTTTTTGGACTTGATTGTGTTAGTGGGATGTAGACACCTCCTTGTTCCTCAGAACAGTGGCCGGCCCTGAGACCTTAAATGGTCAAAATCAATCATATGAATCCAAGGCTCGAGAGTTTCTTATGTTTCCTGGAGGTCCTAACCTTGCAGTGTAGGTTGGGTAGGTAGTTTCTCTATGTTATGTTTATGTGATGAGTTGATCTTCTGTCGCAATTTATGATACTTGTTGATTATGTATCTTTATATAATGCGATGATGTGTTAATTATATGTCTCTACTAATTATGATTGATGCGTTGGTTGCATCGTTATGGATTACGATGATGAGTCGCTTGTAATTATTTTAATTATGATGTCATTTATTAGGCGATGCTATGAATTATGTGTTGACGTTAATTTCCTAATGCTTTAAAAAAAATACCTTATGTGGTTCACTTTCCTATTCATAATAGACGGGACTTTACATCTTGAAATGACTCTTATTTATATGCTAACACTTGTTTGAATACATTCAAGGGTGGTTGTTGTAATATATATATATATATATATATAAATGAAATCTTAAGTTAATGTTATAAGGAAATAACAATTACTCAGAAACTTTGCTATCGACCCTTTTCTTCCTTGAGATTTTAAATGGTCAAAATCAAGCAGATGAATCATAGGCTTGAGCATTTCTTATGTGTCTTGGAGGTCCTGCCTTGCAGTTTAGGTTGGGTAGGTAGTTTCTCTATGTTATCTTTATGTGATGAGTTGATATTTTGTTGCTATTTATGATACTTGTTGATTATGTATCTTTATATAATGCGATGATGTGCTAATTATGAGTCGCTACTTATTATGATTGATGCATTGGTTGCATCGTTATGGATTGCGATGATGAGTCACTTTTAATTCTTTTAACTATGATGTCATTTATTAGGCGATGCTATGAATTATGTGTTGACGTTAATTTCCTAATGCTTTAAAAAAAAATTACCTTATGTGGTTCTCTTTCCTAGTCATAACAGAGGGGTCTTTAAATCTTGCAATGACTCTTATTTATATGCTAGCACTTGTTTGAATACATTCAAGTATGGTTGTTGTAATATATATATATATATATATATATATATATATATATATATATATATATATATATATATATATATATATATATATATATATATATNATGCTAGCACTTGTTTGAATACATTCAAGTATGGTTGTTGTAATATATATATATATATATATATATATATATATATATATATATATATATATGAAATCTTAAGTTAATGTTATAAGGAAATAACAATTTCTTAGAAACTTTGCTATCAACCCTTTTCTTCCCTATCGTCATGTTTTATGTGTTGAATGGTTCCATTTTGTTTATTTTTTTGCAATAAAATAATTGAAAATTAATATTTGATGTTAAAATATTTATTTATATGTACATAATAGAACATTTTAATGATTTCATACATTTGAAGAATGTTGTTGTTGAGATGGCTTCTCCTGTTATGGAATTATGTCGATTTATTTTACCATCTCCTTGTACACCTTTTACGACATTATTACTAACATGTTTTGGATATCATCTTGTTGACCCTTTTGGATTTTCATAATCTTCCTGTAAAGAGCAACATGAAAATAAACTAATTTATATTGATATATGAAAACTAGATATAACAAAATATTAATAAAGGAGTGGTTTGTAGTAATATATACATATTCTAGAAAAACATTTTTAGGAATATTACTTTTTGAATGATCTTTTTTTGTTGTTGTATGTTTTTTCTATTGCAAGTCTTAGAGGTCTCATTGACCATTGCTCTGGAAGCACTTTCTGTAGTTTAGATATAACCTAGTTATTGGAATCATTGGATTGATTTATGTATTATAAGTGGAAGGTACATCTTTATGTTCGTTCCAGTATATCCCTCATAGTTTTGTGAAAAAAATTCCCCCTTTCATTAACCTCCAACACCATTTAGATGAGATAAGGACCAATTCATCATCATTTACATCCTCTATAATTTTTATTTTCTTAGGATGACATTCTGTTCCTTCGTTGTTTCTCCCTGCAGAACATTAAACATATGTGAATTAATAAATTGTTTGAAACATGTTATCTAACATTTTTAAGTATATTATTAATGAAAATTCAAAAAAAAACTCATATTGAATATAATTTTTTCACTCACTCGATTCTTGCTTTTGCAATTTTTCCATCAAGATTTTACATTCTTCTACACTTAGATCACAAAGAATATTATCGAACTTCCTCATTTTATGGATTTGCAGGACACACACTAGCCAATACATATTAGTTCAACTTACATATAGTTCAAACATATTAATTTTGCACAAAATTTACAAAGAATTTGTCGTTTTAACATATTAATTTTGTATAGAATTTGCAAAGAACATGCATTTTTTGTCTTTTTGGATGTGTTATCATTGTGTCGATCATATTTTTTGTTACTTGAACTATTCTCATATATTTTTTTTATCAATATAAATAATGTACTATTCAATACAAAATCTATTAAATATATTTTATAAATAAATCACATAAATTTCTACAATTTTTTTTTTCGGTGTGCTTTCATAATATAAAAGCATTGATGTGTTCCATATATGAAACACACCAATATCAAAAATATTATTTTAAAAAACTATAAATTACAAGGGTGAGCTATGTATTTTTATCAACACTTCTCCAATAGAAAAAAAAATGAAAATAAAAAATACCATGAACAAATAAAATTACACATCAATGAACGATTTTTTTTAATTATGTTACAGCATTACCGATGCATTTTATCCAAAAGTGCACCGGTACATTAGATTCAATTAGGCACATTGATTACCGGAAATAATTTAAAAATGATGTGACATGGTTGAGCGGGTTTCGATCCGATGCATCACATGTGAAATGCCCTTTATACAGAAACATAAACCCATTAAATCTAAAGTGTCTAAAATGAAATGATGTAATGACGAAGTGATAGAGGGAGTTAAACCCTAAGGTGAAATTTTGCAGTCACATAAGCAAGAACAAGCAAGGGTTTAAGGTAAGTATGATTTTTTTTTATTTTTTTTTATGAATTTTAATTAAATCTAAATAAAGATACAAATTGTAAAAAAAATTATTATCAAAATCAACAGTAAAATTTAAAATTTTTACTATGCAGGGTTTTTAGTGAATCACAAAACCCTTCAAAATATGATTTTATGAATAATTTTGTTGCTCTAAAAGGGTTTTGAATGAATCACCATACCCTTCAAAATCTGTTCTTCTAAATAAGTCTCATGTTCCAATGTATTAATACGTTGCACCACAGTGCTCCGATGTATGTCTGTCTTGCAAATCTCTCCTTTGTATATTTTGGAAAAATAATAAAATATTGAATAACTTAATACCCATGAAATATTTTATGAAAAGGGTTTTAAATTAATCACCACAAGCTTCAAATTATGATCTTCTGAATGGTCTTCTTGTTCCAAAGTATTCTGTTACTCCAAAGTGAACTCCGATATGGCTCTCTTTCAAATATCTCCACTGTAAATTTTGGTAAAATAATGAAACAATGAAAAAAAATTTACTATTTAAATCACTATGAAATGAGATCTTAAATTCCCTCTCATTTTTCAATTATAAAAAACCAAAGTCGTGTTTTTTTAAGTTTTTTTAACTTTTTTAAAGTCACATCTTTTAAAGTCATTAATATAATGCATCGGTGCACGTTGGTGCGTTTTTGTATACAACACATCGGTGCGCTTCAAATTTTTGCAGCACCAATATCAAATAATTTTTATTTATTTATTTATGCACCGATGTCACTCATAAATAAAAACCTAGGTGATTTATATTATTATATACGCATTGGTCCGTATTGTTTAAATAAGCACATCGTTATGTTTTCAAAGTTACCTGAATTATTATTTTCACACAAAATAGCATATTCATCTTAAATTATCTTTTAGGATGCATCCACATGACTTGCAATACTCCATAGTATACATTTTCTGGTTAAAGTCGATTTATTCTTAAAAAAATATTGTTCATTTCGCTCAAATGCAGGGAGAAAATCTTATAATATCAAATGGACAATTATTCAAATTATATCTCGTTCCATATTGCTCAAATTCCATCGTGAATTTTTCCCTTTCCAACTTGAGTCAGTTCAGATTTTATTTATATTTCGATTATCTAATTGAATATTTTTTTTTTATCCTTGTCAATCTCAATAAAAATGTATCCAAATTTGCAGGATCCTCATTCAAAATCGAGTTCAGATGCAAATAATATTCCACCAATTCAAAAACATTGAAATCTCTTATCAAGAGAAACATACCATAAGTAGTTGGTAGATGAAATGGAAAACCACTTTATGTTGTCAATAGTTACATTCCATCTTCCACCTGTAATCCTGGGTCAACTACTGTAATAATTAATGTTGGTTGTAATGTAATTTGAAAAAACCAATTTCATTTTGTTTACTAATATCATCGACGTACTAATGTTCAATATTTTTTAAATTAAGATCCTTATGATGAATGACCTACTTATCGTCTTTCATTTCACCCCACTACAATGCCAAATATAGATAGGGTTACAATAAGAGAACAACTCAGAGAGGAAGAATACCAAGAATGGTTGAATCAACCACCTATTCAATTCCCACTATGCCCAGATTCACCAATTATGAATGAATACAACAATAGAAGTTATTCACAAGTTGGAAATGGAGTCAGTGAAATAGAGGTTGGTATGAATGATTATTCACGGGATACAACTTCCATGGAGACAATGTTGCTAGATGAATTCGAGAACAATGAGCAAGGGGATGATGCTCATATTACTGGAATCTTATTCAAAACTCTGAAATATTCTTCCACCACCCCTCTCTTTGGAAATAGCCGGTCAAAGTCTACCTAACTGGGGACAACAATGTTATTTTACTAATTCAAAGAAAATTTTGGCATGTCAAACAAATGTTTCTCAACAAAATTGTGGTAATTGACCATCACTATGTCCGTTATAATTTGAGAAATTTTGTCACTGATTGAAAAAAAAATTATTCACAAACTTTTCAATCAACCTTTTTGTTCCTCGTCATCATGTCTTATGTGTTGAATGGATTTCATTTTTTCCTTTTCTACAACAAACAATTCAAACTTAGTATGTCATTTGATAATTATATTTGATGTACATAAAAGAATAAATGAATGGTTGCATACCTCTTATGCACATTGTAATTGTTGGGATAACTCCTCCTACGTTGTAATTATTTCCATTCTTTTGCCATCTCCTTGTACACTTTTTTGGACATCCACACACACATCTATTGGTTCAATCATCTGTCCCTTGAAATTTCCATGACATTCCTTAACCAACACACATCATTAATTTAAACATACAAATAATTCAAAGATATTAAATTTTCAATACAACTTAAGGAATTTGCCTTGTTCTCTTGTTGGGATGAGCTACAATCATTCTCTCTAAAAAAAAGTTGTTTTCCTTGAACCTCTAGCAACCATATTCAATAAAAAAAATATAGGAATCATCAAATATAAAAACTACAATTTTATTTTTACAAAATAAGATTAATAGAAGCATCAATGCTCTATAAATTAATATAAGCATCTGTGTTATATTAATTAATAGAAGCATCGATGCTCTATAAATTAATATAAGCATCTGTTCTATATTAATTAATAGAAGCATTGATCCTCTATTAATTAATAGAAGACACAATGACTCATTAATGTTTCTTGTGCACTTCTGAACATGTCAACAAAGTTATTTTTATTTTAATCTCCATGGTGCTATTGAAAAGAACATGAGCACTAGTGTGATTTGTTATTGGGAGATCATTGATGAGCTTTGTTATTGGCATAGCATCGATGCTCTTTGTTACTCGAAAGAGCACCAGTGTGCTTTGTTACCGAGGGAGCACTAATTCACTTTTCTATTGGGGAGCACTATGATGAATTTTAGTTCTTATAAAATAAAAAATAGAATATTTTATACTCAGAACGATTATCGAAAGCCCCAAGGAGTTATGTTTTGGAGCATCGGTGCAATTTTTTATTGGAAGGAGAACCAGTGCACTATGTTATTTTGAGGAGCAATAGTGAGCATAGTTGAATTAGGATCACCACTGTGCATGGTTGACATAGGAGCACCGACATTTTTGACATGAAAATGTGCACCGATATGTCATTCTTGTACAGTGTGCACTGCAAACTGCGGATTAATTTAAAAAAAAAAACTTATAGCGACAGGGTTTGGGATCCAATGAAATGAGTGATCCCATTAAAATATATACTAATTTCCCCCATGTACAAGTAAAGAAACCCTATAAAATATTTTTATTAAAAATATTCACTTGTGAAATATAAAGAGGAAAACTAAGAAAAACAACTAGGAAGCTAGTGATTCCAATACTGAATGTAACTGTGAATCCATTTTATTTTATCTTTTATAATGAACTGAAATCTATTTGTATCAAATAGGGGAAAATTTCATACGATGAATAGAATAAAATCACATACTTGAAATTTCTCCTCTACAAATCTGTATGTAAATTTAGCTCCTCAAAAAAAATCTACCCACTCCAAAGACTTTGCTTCTAAATCTCTCTTGCACAAGTCTCCCCTCTAAATTTTGGAAAAATAATGAAAGAATGATTAAGGTTTACATTTATAAATACATACATTTTGAAAATATAAAATTTCAGCTCATTTGTTTCGCTGTATGTTTCAACGTATTGATTCGGTTTTTTTTTTTTTTACCCTTTACGGGTGCACCCGACAGTAAAATACACCGGTGCATTTTTTTTACCAAAACACGCCGAGGCTATATTGGTTTCTAAGGGAATCATGGAAGGTTTATGGATTTCAAATTAATTTCTTTTGCTTGAAAATTGATTTTCCTAGCACATTTGTTATATGAGCATCAACGCTCTTTTTTATTGGGGGAGCATCCGTGCACTTTGTTATTAGGAAGCATCAATGAAATTTTTTATTGGGGAAGAACCAATGCTCTTTGTTATTTGTGGAACACTAGTGTGTTTTTTTATTAGGGGAGAACCAAATTGTCTTTCTATTGGTGAGCATCACGCTGCATTTGATTTCTTATAAAATAAAATAAAAAATATTTTAGTATTTTATATTAACCATGGTTATAGGAAGCATTGAGGCATTATGTTTTGGAGCATTGGTGCACTTTGTTATAGGAGAGAGAACTGGGGTGCTTTCTCATTAGGGGAGCACAAGTGTGTTTTTTATTGGGGGAGCACCGGCGCACATTTTTATTGGGGAGCACCGAAAATATTTTTTTATTTTATATTAATAATAGTTATTAGTGTGCTTTATTTGTTAAGCATTGGGACATTATGGTTTGTAACATAATTGGTTCACACGGTCGACCTAGGAGCACCCATGGACATGGTCAATGTAGTGCACCGATGTAAATGGTTGACTTAGGGAAGTTGTCATTAAAACCATTGCACAAAACTTCTCTCTCCTGCCTCCCCTAAACACCTCCACTATAAATGTATAATGGATAACATTTTATGGGGAATTTCTTAAAAACGTCTGTTGGAAAGTGTTATCCTTGTTTTGCAAGCAAAGATATCTATCCATCATAACCCCATATATTTCTGGGTCTTTTGAAATTTGATCTAAAATAAGGTAATTTGAAGCTTCTATCCATATGATATATCTACCTCTTTTTAATTTTGATTTAGGATAAGGTGGTTTTAAGCTATCAAAACCCCTCGTTGGTATGTACCTTTAGCTCTAGGTCTACAAAGAAACGAGCCAAAGAATAACCCTTCATTCTTTGATGAAGCACGCGAGAGCATAACCCTTCATTCCTTGATGAACCAAGCTAGAGCATAACCCTTTATGTATGGATCTAAAATAGCATAGCATTGCATAAGAAGATACACCATCGAGCATGAGGCCCAAGTGCCTAGTAATTCCCTTTATTTGATTGATATATGCGTAATTATGAAATTACAGCTACACTTATAAAATATAATAATTATATTTAATGAGAAAATAAATTAACTTTAAAATAATTATCAATTGAATAATTACTTTTAAAAATTATAATTAATTATGGGATAAAGAAATAGATTAAATTATAATTAATTATGTGATAAAGAAATAGATTAAAATATAATAATTATATATAATGAAAAATCAAATAAATTTAAAAATCATTGTGAGTTTTAAGCATTTTTTTAAAATTATAATTAATTTTATGATAAGGAAATAAATTAACCTCGGAAATAATCATAAGATAATTATTTTTTTCGTAAAATTATAATTACATGATGAGGAAATAAGTTAACCTCGAAGATAACTATGACATGATTAATTGTTTTGAAAAGTTCTAAGCCATCAAATATTGCAAATTCATCACAATTCTTTGTTTAATTAATTAAAAAATACGATTTAAAAAAACATAATAATTATGTTGTTTAATTTTAATAAACAAAATCATCACAATTGTATTGTTTAATTAATTAAAACATATGATTTAAAACACAATAATGGGTAGTTTAATTTTAATTAAAAAATAAAAAAGATATACGTTTCATAATAAAAACATTACAAATATGTCATTTAATCTAAAATAGGAAGACATGACTCTAGAAAAACATAATGAAATATCATAATTATAAGAAGACATGATTTTAGAAAAAACATTATCAAATATCATAATTATATAGTTTATTTTAAATTAAAAATATTAGGAAAAAATCACAATAATTATATTACTTAATTTAAATTAAAAAATATTAATATTCACACGATGAAAAAAAATACATATTGTTTAATTTAACCATTAAACCATTAGAAAGTCATGCATTTACTTTATACAAAGATTCTTTGGATGGCCCCACACAATTGAATTCCTACCATTTTTGTATTAATTGTTTAGTTGATTAAAATAAAAATCATAGGGTTCCTAGATTGTTTAACTTTTTACAATGTCGTGTTTTATGCGTTTTCATCCATGTATGTTAGGTTGACATTTTATTTATATTATATAAATTTTCTAAATGATAATATTTAGAGGAAATTAGATTTTTTTAAAGTCAAGGTTACTTAATACAATAATTCCGTATGTTATTTGTGGAAATTCATTTTCATTTTTTTTTTTTAAGTTAGTTAGTAAGTTTTATTAATTAAAATAAAATATACATAGAGTTAAAACAACTTTTAGATTAGTTCATTATAATAGACCAATCTTGAGATAAAAGGAGAGAAAGTTCTCTCTTGTCATGCTCAGAATTTATATCAAGTTTTACAATAAGATTAGCAAGGCACACTCAAAGAGAAACACTTGTTAGTAAAGTCATCCTACATTGACAAAAGTGATAACTAGATAACTCACCACATGGAAATGAAAAAGAATATAAAAAATCATAAGTACGACTATGAACTTAGACATCAATGTTATGGATCGAGGCTCGTACTCAAACCCTAATGAAGCCACTCCAAGTCATCAAAAACCCCATTCATTGACGATAACACACCATCAGGGGAGACAAAATCCTTTTGAGATAATATGTGACAATCAACTATACAGATATTAGTCGGAGAGGTTTCGCAAGCCCCATCAATATCTTCCATTATTAAAAGAACTCCTTCACTGGCTAAAAATTTACCCACTCTATATTCATCTCTTCTAACATGCAAAGCTAGGAGGATTGGAATGGATCCAATATCATATTGAAGAAGGGTGGGATTGTCTACAAGTCATTAGTTGGTAGAGATCTTATTAGGAGAAGAACCATTCTGGAGTTTGGATAGCATTTGAATGGAAAGATGAGATTCACCTTCAAAACTTATATTAGAGTGACTACAATGAGCTAAGAACCTCAACCTTCGGATTAAACCCCGTAGCTCAGCTCCATTATTAGCGTCATACCCTAGACTACTAACAAAGAAAAGAAGATTTTTTCGTGAAGGATTTCAAAAGATCCCTCTAAATCCTGTAGGGCTTGGGTTTCCTTTTGAAGCTCTGTCAATGTCCAGCTTTGTAAAATATAAAGTAGGGGGAGACCATATTATCGGTTGGATAGAGAAGGAGAACTCAAAATAGTCATGGTTACCGAGGGAGAAAGATTGAAGTTCAAACTATCCAAAATAAGTTGTTCCTTACTATTGCATGAAATGTCCTCATTTGTCCAATGAGTGATTCTTATGGTTTTGTAAATGATTTACTTGATGTGCTACCATAGCATAAATTGGTTTTCCTCAATCTTTTTAATATGCATTGATTCCTTTCTTTCTAGGTCTCCGACATAACAAAGCTAAGAAAGAGCTACCATATCCTACTGAACACATGGATCTAATAAATATTAATATGCCAAGAAGCTATAGTATTATCTATGTTGTCTCTATGCCTATTGGATTATTGAAACAAGGATGCTTATTGATCCCAAAGTTGAGAGATGAAGGAAAATGTGTTTAGTAAGTTCTCCATAGTTTCCTGATTCTAGTGACGAAGGAAAAAAAAGGAAGGACCAACACATCCCCTAGATAAAAGTTGGTCCCAAGTGAGGATTTTATGTTTTTCCACTAGCCAGAGGAAAGTAGTTACTTTGGGCCAAAGGTTTGATTTCTGAATATAACTCCATATTTACTCCTTAGGAAGGAGGTGGTGAATTCCTTTGATGTGACAAGATTCCTGGATATTGGAATTGCTTGTTGGTTGATAACCCCACGTAAGGATATTTGGCCCCTCTCTCACTCAAATTTTGTGTAATAATAACTCATCTTTAGAGGCTTTGGCATCAATTAATTGCGGGATCCCAATATCATCTAGTTTAAAGATTCAATCCCTCCAATCGGTTGAAACAAACATCAACTTCTGAATGTGAGAGATTGAAATTAGGTGGGGGGGATTTAGAGTTGTTTTGATTTCCCATAGTTGTTGTTGATCCTATATTTGAGGAAGCCACTTACATGGTTCCTCCCAAAAGAGAGAAATTTTTTTGTCCTTGACTTCCAAAAAACAATGGTTCTGGATCAAAGAATTTTTCATCCAAGCCATGTTCCAGATCATTGAGCCTTCTCTCTCCTCCTCCATTCTAACTAATTGTTGTTCATAAATATGAGGTGCATGTTTATTCCTCCATATTCAATCCCAAAGAGTTTTTCCTCCTTTTAACCATCGCCACAAAGTTTTGTATCTAATAACTGAGTTCAACAAATTTGGGTTCCGAAGTCACAATCCCCTTGCCAGTTTAGGGAGGAAAAATTTATCACATGAAACCAAGACCCATTTCCTTGATGTTCTCTTTCCATTCAATAGGAAGTTTATCTAGAGATTCATATGTTTTTAAGAATATCTTTGGGAGCTTGTAATGATGGAAAAATATATAAGGGGATGTCCTATAAAACTGAATTGAGGAGGAATAAGTGCCTAACAATATTAAGATATATGAATGTCCACGATGAGATCTTCCTTTACATATTTGCTATAAGATCCTCCCAAGAGACATTTATGGAACCATTTTCCAGAAGAGGAAGCCCAAGATATTTGGATGGAAGGGAGCTCTTTCTAATGCCCATAATTCTAGAAATGTTGAATTGGACCAAGATTGTGGTGTTGAAGTAGAAAAGATGGGATCTATCTTGATTTATGGATGTACCATATGCTACCATAAATTCATACAAAAACCTTCTAATTGCTTTATTTTCTCTGAAAGATGGTGTCCATGTAAATATAATATCATCTACAAATTGGTTATGAGAAATTGGACGGTTAATCCCATGAAAATAGAGACCTTTTATCACTCCCTCTTAAACTGAACGACATTAAGGCTTCTACCAAGGCGCCCATCCATGAAAATGAAAAGGAAGGGTGAGAGGGGGTGCCTCCTTATCTAATTCCTTAGGAAGGAGAAAAATTTTAAGACTAGGATCCATTTACCAAAATAGAAAATAATGTTGATGAGGTTAGGGAAAGAACCCAACCAACCCAAGAATTAATGAAGACAAAAGCATAGAGACCTTGTCATATATATTTCCAACTAATCTTGTCAGAATAATTAGACATGTCCAAATTGATAAGCATGCCTGTAGAATGGGTGTTTTTTAGGGAATGAATCACTTCATGGGCAAGGATAACATTATCTAAAGTTTTCTTTCCATAAACATAACAATATTGTTCTGGTTATATAAGAAGGGTCATAAGGAGCTTAAGGTGGGAAGAAATCACTTTGGTGATGATCTTGTAAACGTCGTTGGATAAGAAAATAGGATGGAAGTTACTTGGGTTCAAGTCACTTTGCTATTTACAAATGAGGGTGATAAAACATGAATTGAGGGTAGGAGAGACTCCCATGATGCAACAAGATTCCTCCTCAAGGTCCCAAACTTCCTACATGACAATTGGCCATTCCATCCATACTCATTGTAATACATGTTTCCATTCCATCCACCACCGTATTCGTCACCACCAACCACTATTACTATTTCCATTAGTAACCACCATTTGGTATCTGCCACTCATTAGGATTGTGCAAGAAATTAAAGATTGGTTCATTCTTCTCGTGGGAAAAACATTTAAGAAAGAACAAAGAAAAATCCAATCGATACCAATTGCTGCCTTTCAAGGATCGTCCACCCTCCATGTGAATTAAATAAAAAATGATAACTACAATATCAATTATCAAAGCAATAAGAAGATAAAAATTAGTCTTAAAAACAAATATCAAAGGCATTCAATTAAATATATTTTAGTGGTGGAAAAGTCATCATTAAAGTACTATCAAGGCTCCATTACCACTTTGGAATATTGAAACTTTACCAAAGAATAAACAAAGGAGTATAATACATAAGATATCTTTAAATTTTATTCATAGAAGCATAGAAGTACACGAACAATTTCTTTTTTAAGTGAACATTGGCACAAATAAATAAAAAAATATTTAAAAATAAAAAAAATACAAATCAAAGTATCCCATCACTAAGTTATAAGAGGGTCGAAGTATAAATTTACCAAGAATATTTAAAAAGATATATTTTTTTTAAGATAGGATATACAAAGATAAAAAAGTTCATTGGTTAAAAAGGGCTTAAAGTAAGATTTAAACTTTTTAAAGAACTTTATTTAAAAAGAAAAGTTCTATTTAAAAGAAGTTTAAAAAGAAAAGTTTTATTTAAAAGGAGTTGTTGGCAGGAGCGTAGCGATCATAGCAATGTTGTCTTAATAAATAAATTGTATGTGGGGTTCAGCCCTGCTGACAAGAAAAATAGTTTCCCCACTAAGATTTCTCAAGCGAGTGATTGGGGCTGACACCATACGAAGGATTTTAAAAAGAAAAGTTGTATTAAAAAGAAGTTTAAAAAGAAAAGTTTTATTTAAAAAGAGTTTTTGGAAAATTGAGAAATAATATTAAATTATTTTTCCTTTAAATACAAAAAAGGTTATAAAGGAAGCTTTCAAGGGTGAGAAGGTTATTCAAGTTATTTTTTAAAGTTGATTTTTTTAATAAGGGGATTATAAAAAAAATAAAAAAATCATATCATATATATATTAAGAGAAATTATAAGGGTATTATTTAAGTTTTAAAAAAAATATAAAAATTATAAGAAAAATATTTAATTCAAAAACATATTAAGTTAATTTTTTTTTTGAAAAATGAGATTATTTAAAGAAAAAGTTAAAAGGAAGATTATTTAAAGAGGAGTTATATATATATATATATATATATATATATATATATATATATATATATGATGATGATGATGATGATTAACATCCACTAAGACCTAATTGGTCTATCGGACCTTAAGAGTGTAAGTGATTACTTGTGATTCTTTAGAATTTTGTTTCTGTTTCGAAAAGTATTAAGAGAAGCTTTCCAAGATCACCATACTTTTGTTGAGTTAAGAGGTTAGGAAGGTTGCTACTGTGATCAATATTTTGAAAATGAGATCTAATATGGGTATAGGCTGGACAATCTAAGAGAAAGTGTGTTTCATCTTCAACCTTCTTAGTGTCACAAAGGTGACACACTCTTTCATCGCATGGCGTTTTAGGAATTGACCAATGCCCAATTTCACTATGGAGCTCGTGAGAATTTGTTCTTATCTTAGCAATGCTTATTTTTTTCTTTACACTTGGCAAAATAGATAGATAATTTTGATCTTTTAGATTAGGGTTGATTACATCTTTATAATACCTTAATTTTCTTTTTTCCTCTAACTCTTTATCACACCACATTTTTTCCTTAAATTTTGATTTGGCGTTTTTTTTAATAGTATCTTTATTCTGCAGAATGGTTTGTTCCATGATTCCCTAATAGTTTAGCCAAGAACGAGCGTCTTTATGCCATCCTCACTTGAGTCGATGGTGGTTATGACTTGATTTTGAAGAAATTTTAGGTAGCCTCTTGTCTTCCATGTTGTTTAACTTGTTCTTATACATTAGGTATGTAGTCATAGCCATGCTCTCAATGGGGGAGAGGCTTGTTTCTATGAGGAGGATGGGATAGGGCATATTTCCTTTAATTTTGAGATTATAGGTTATAAAATTCTTTTGTATTTGCTTTATCTTTCTCCAGGATTCACGAGAGATACTACATCCCCATACTTCACATCCATAAAGAATAACAGGTGGAACAAGATTCTCAAAAAGGAGATTTTTCTTATCCCAACTCCAAAGATCATCTGATTTACAATTTTTTTCAAGCCCATAATAAGCTTTCCATCCCCAATAATCCTTATATATATATATATATATATATTATAAGGAAATTAGTAGTGAAGGTATTCTTAAATAAAAAACAAGATATTGTAAAGTATTCAAAGTTCTAAAAAGGTTAAAAAAAGGAAGGATATTCAAAGATCTTTAAAATATATATAATATACCAAGAAAATCTTCTTAATAATAATAAAAAGGCATAAGGTTTTAAAAACAAAGAAAAAGAAACAGGGGTGAAAGGAATCTTTTGTTTTCAAAGAAGTTATTTTAAAAACAAAGAAAAAGAAACAGGGGTGAAAGGAATCTTTTGTTTTCAAAGAAGTTATTGAAGAAATTTTATAATAGTGTTTTTTAAATGAAATAATAAACTTATATTCAGAAGGTGAAGAAAAGTAATATATATTATTATTATATTTCAAGGTTCAAACATATAATTATATAAATGGAGTTTTGTGGTGAAAAACAAGGAATATTCCTTCATACTTATAAAAAATATCTGGATCTCTTATTAGAAGTTAATGGGATTATTCAAGGAAAGAATATCAACGTCACTATTTGCCCGAACGCTAGGAAAAATCACATTAATGTTGACTTGGAAAACCAATTAATGGTTTTATAACCAAATATAATTGAAAATGACAAGTGTCTTTCCGATGAGAAATATGAAATTAAAAACCTACAACTATCTATTGGTGATTACAAATTCATAGCTCAATTCAATGTGGTATCGATGTATCAAAAAAATGTTGATATAACTCTAGGGTCAACTTGGGTAGATACATTGGGTGATTTTATTTTCAACATAGGGAGAAAGTTTTTGACATTTTCTTATAAGAAGAAGAGAATCACATTGGACGACGTTAGAATGAAGTCAATTTTAGAAGATCCTTCCTCAGAAGACTTGAAGGACATATTAGAAGTGATCCTTCAAGATAACCTCAAGTTAGTACAAAAGTTGCAAGATCGACGAAAAGAATGTGACGAGATCATCATTGAAAAAGAAAAAGAGATTTCCCACCTAAGAAATCATAATAAGAAACTATTTGCAAAAATCATAAAGTCCAAGGAGAAGAAGCGATGTTTTCAAAAGTTGGAAGAAGAAAATCAAGGTCTCAAAGAGAAATTAACCGAAGAAGTGGAAGAAACCTCATGCCTATAGAACTTTAATCAAAGTTTACTAAAAGAAATTGAACTATTAAAGGATGAAAGAAAGAAGAATCTAGAATAAAAAAATAAAGATGACAAGTCAAAAGATAAAAATGAACTTTTACGATTAAAACAACATAACCAAGATTTAATAACACAATTTAAAAGACTCAAGCATGATAAGAAGTCTTTACAAGAAGAGCTATATCACAAAACATCAATAGTCGATAAAGAGACAATCACTGAACCTATGAAGCTAGAGAATTCTTTAGATGTAAAAATCCCAAATCTGGATAAAGGAATTAATACAGATCTAGTCAACCTTACAACGCATGCAAAGAGGTCTTCAAATGTTGAAGTAGAAACAATCCAGGTGTATGAAGAAGACTCAATTCGAAAAGTTAATCAAGAAAAATCTACAAGTATACAAAGTAAAGATCAAGTTGCAAGGATACCTTATCAACATCCTAATCATAGAATTTGATACTTTTGCCAATCAATGTATCAACAGAAACAAATACCCAATATGTTGAAGAATACTACTTCCACTACAAGTGTAGGTCAAAGTAGAAACTATCATGGGAGTAGAAATGTATCAAGTTCTTTCCAAGAACCCTATAAAAACCCAAATCCGTAGAAGATCAAATTAGGATGGGCATACTCTTTTGCAATTCGACAGTTCTGCTCAGGTCTTAAAAGATCCTATCATCTCAGGTCCTCAACAATTACTAACTCAAGAATGAAGAATCATGATACGATACTTATAGGCTAGAGAAAAAGATAAGTATTCCATAAAGTATGCTTTGAGGAAAAAACATTTTTAAGGGGAAGGCAATGTTATGAACATAAATATACATATAAATATATATTAATAATATAATAATTAATTAATAAATAATAACTATTAATAATGAAAGGACATGTCTCAAAGGACATGACTATTGGTTAAGGGCACCCCTATGTGGGTATTTAAATGAGCCCTCATTCTCAATTGTATTTCATCTTATCTATTCATATTTTAGACATCTATACATTATTCCTACATGGATTATTGTGTTATATTCTAAGTATTTTGGATAATTCTTGTGTGAGTGAACTTTGTTTGTCTCATTATATAATTCCTTGGGAAGAAGAAAAAGTTTAAGACAAGGGTTAATCCCATGTAAATAGAGACCTTTTATCACTCCATCTTAGAAAGTGACATCAAAGCTTCTACCAAGGCCCTCATCCATGAAAATGAAAAGGAAGGGTGAGAGGGGTCCCCTTATATAATTCCTTGGGAAGGAGAAAAAGTTTAAGACGAGGATAACTTTTTGGAATTCCACGCAAAAACACATGCTTGCAATTCGCAGTTTGCACATATTGCAATTCGCAGTTTGCGCATATTGGTAGAATTTCACATGCTTGCGCACATCAAAATTATGAGGGATTCAATCAGAATTTACTTGTAGGACAGTGTGCGAGAAACTTAGCCTTCCCCGATTTGTTCTTCGGTTTGCCTCATAACACAGATGGACGTATCATATAGATATTCATGAAGTATCTGCACATAGATATTCATGAAGTATCTACACTTGTATAGAGTCATAACAGAGATCAGTTATCACAAATTCCAACAACACAAATAATATCACAAATTCCAACAACTCCATGCCTCACCACATGATTACTCAAATATGACTAAGTTTGACTAATGTTTGTTATATGATTATCTACCCTCAATCCGTGAAAAACATTTGAGGGGCCTTCTCCCACCAACATTTTCCAATCACCGAACCTTTGCCAAAGCTGGTTGAGTACGCTAACGCGTGTTTTTCGATAACTTTTTGGCATTTTGCACATATTGCTTGCAATAACACATGCTAATCTCCCGTAGAATTTGAAAGTGTCTTAGGAAAATTTTATATATAATATTTTTGGGTGTGGAAGATGTAATTTCACAAACCAATTAAATGATTATGTAAATATTTATAAAATTTAAATATGCATTGATTACTATAGAATTATTTTAACTTTATAGTTTATATTTAAAAACAAAATTAAAATGAAGATGTAAAGTTTTTGGATTTTCAAAACATTTTGAATTAAAGGTGGATCTAAGTTAGTGAGTGCTTTAAATATAATTTTATTAGTTTTGTATAAATTTTAAAATTGGGTTGAGTTTATATAATATTCATAGATGAGATGGACGTTACAATTATTTCAATGTTGAATTATCTAATAAATATTACTTTTCTAAATACAATTAGAGAAATAAATAAACCTTCACAAGTTATACAAATTATGTGATAAATAAATAAATTAAATTTAAAAATAATCCTAAATTATTTAATTATTTAAAATTTTTATAGTTAATTGTTATTAAAAATAAATTAACCTTAAAGATAATGATAATATGATTAATTTTTTTGAAAAATTATAAACATTTAATATGATTTTGTAATAGTTAAGAAATAAATTGACTTAAAAAAATTCATATTTAATTATTTGTAAAGTTATAAATCTTTAAATATCAAAAATATCATCATAATTAGATTATTTATTTTAAATTAAAAAAACAATGACTTTAAGAAAACATAACTCAACATTATAATTATGTTTAATTTAAATTAAAAATACAAACATTTCACAATGTAATATGGTATTACATGGTAATGCCATATTACATTGTAATACGGTAATGCCATATTACAATGTAATATGGTAATGCCATATTACATTACCATATTACATTGTAATATGGCATTACCATATTACATTGTAATATGGTATACCATATTACAATGTAATATGGTAATGCCATATCCTGTGTAATTTTTTCTTTTAAAATTTAATGCCATTGTCGTAATATTGACGATAGTTTGTCAGAAAAAAATTGCATTTTGACCACCGTGGTAATAGCGAAAAACTTTCATCACAAGTTGCCATAGGTTTTCGTCACACATAGAGCATCTTCGTCGTAACTTTGGTCTTGATGAATCAATGTCGTCGCTATTGCCACGGGTATTCATCGCAAGTTTCCACGGTTTTTCGTCTCACATACAACATCTGCGTCGTAAGATTTTGACTTGTCATAAATTTTCGTCGTAATTGCCATGGTTGTTCATTGTACTTGCGACGAGGTTTCGTCGTAATTGTGACGATCCATAGTGTTAACCGAACTTGAAGGTGGTGACACGTGGAGAGATAATTTCATCGATGTTTCCACGCACACCTGGATCGTCGATAGAGTGACAAAATTATTTTGACGAAAAAATAACTCGGATTTTGTGGAAATTGCAACAGATAAGTGTGGAAATATCAATGAAAAACCGTCGCAAATTTGGTCATATGCACTAGTGTAGAGATTCGTAAAATATGAATAAGGGGTGGACCATATTATCGGTTGGATAGAGAAGTATTGAAGTTCCAATTGTCCAAAATGTGTTGTTCCTTACTGTTGCATGAAAGGTCCTTAGTTGTCCAGGGAGTGAGTCTTATGGTTTCCTAAATGATTTACTTGATGTTCTCCCAGACCATCAATAACTTCTTCTCAATCTCTTTAAAATACATTAATTCCTTTCTTTCCAGGTCTCCCACATAATGAAGCCGAGAAAGAGCTACCATATCCTATTGAACATATAGTTCAAATAAATATTACTATGCCAAGCAACCACAATATTATGTATGTTGTCTCTATGCCTATTACATTATTGTAACAAGGATGACTCCTGATCCCAAAGTTTAGAGATGAAGGAAAAGGAGTTTAGTGAGCTCTCCATAGTTTCCTCATTCTGGTGACAAAGGAAACAAAAGGAAGTAACAACAAATCCCCTACGTAAAAGTTGGTCCCAAGTGAGGATTTTATGTTTTTCCACTAGCTAGAGCAAAGTAGTTACCTTGGGCCAAAGGTTTGATTTCCAAATATTACTCCATATTTACTCCTTAGGAAGGAGGTGTTGAATTTCTTTGATGTGATAAACTTATGGGATATTGAAATTGTCTGTTGGTTGATAACCCCACGTAAGGATATATGGGACCTCTCTCAATCAATATTTTTGTAATAATAGCTCATCTTTAGAGGCTTTTGCATCAATTAATTGCGAGATCCAAATATCAACTAGTTTAAAGAGTCAATCCCTCCAATTGGTTGAATCAAGCATCAACTTCTGAATGTGAGTTATGGAAATTAGTTGGGGGGATTTAGATTTGTTTTGATTTCCCATACTTGTTGTTGATCCTATAGTTTAGGAAACCACTCACAAGGGTCCTCCCAAAAGAGAGAAATGGTTTTTTCCCTGACTTCCAAAAAATAATGATTCTGGATCAAAGACATTTTCATCCAAGCCATGTTCTATATCATTGAGCATGCTCTCTCCTCCTCCATTCTAAATAATTGTTTTTCACCATCATTAGGTGTATATGTATTCCTCCATATTTTATACCAAATATTTTTTCCTCCTTTTAACTACCGTCGCCAAGTTTTTTATTTGAGAAATGAGTTCAAGAAATTTTGGTCCCTAAGTCACAACCCCCTGCCAATTTAGGGAGGAAAAATTTATTACATGCAACCATGGACCATTTCCTTGATGTTCCCTTTCAATTCCATAGGAAGTTTCTCTATAGATTCCATGTATTTTTTAAAATATATTTGGGAGCTTCTAATGATGAAAAAATATATAAGGGGATGTCCTATAAAACTGAATTGAGGAGGACTAAGTACCCAACAAAATTAAGATATATGAATGTCCATGATCAGAACTTCCTTTCCATATTTTATATAATATCCTCCCAAGAGACATGTATGGAAGTATTTTCTAGAAGAGGAACCAAAATATATTTGGATGGAAGGGAGCTCTTCCTAATACCCAAAAATTTAGAAATATTAAACTTGACCAAGGTTGTGGCGTTGAAGAAGAAAACATGAGAATTATCTTGATTTATGGATGTACCATATGCTACCATGAAGCCATCCAAAATGTAACGCCCTCCTCTTTACGACGACTCAACTCTAGTAGCTAGTGATGAATTATTTTTTTTAAGGTGTGTGTGTTTAAAAAGTGTGTGCGCGCGTGTAAAAGGAAACAATCGACACATTCGACTCTGCGTCGCCACCCGACGACGAATGAGACGCAACCATGATGAACATAAGAAGACGACAAGGACGCAAGACAAGTAACTGCATGCATAAACGACGATCACACGACGATAAGTAAAATTGACTACCCATCCATCCTACCCTGCAATGGTTAGGACCTCCAAGACCCGTAAGCAACGCTCAAGCCCAGGTTCCCATCGATTTTAACCATTTAAGGTCTCAGGGTTGGCAACTGTTCTGAGGAACATGGAGGTGTCTACATCCCGCCCAACACAGTCAATACCAACACTATAAATGCTAAATCTACCAACATCAATCAGTGTCTACGACCGTAGACATAAGGCTCACGACGCAACCATTAACGACACGTTGGGTTATGCACATTACTAACACAGAGGGAATAATCCTTAGTAGTAGGGTTTACTATTTTTGCATAGAAAAGTAGGGCTTTTAGTCTTATGTCTTCTTGAAAGAAGATTAGACAGGCTCCTGGCCGACTGCGCAGGCAGAAACTAATAAACCCTTTAGGGAGTCACAGTAGTGGAAACTGTTCCTTTAAACAACCCGAGATTACTGATACGGCTCAGAGTGTGTCGCAAGAGTGGAAATTGTGCCTTTAAACAACGCGAGACTCTTGCTACGACACTGGATTCCTTTCACCAGAAATACACATAGACATATATACTAAGCTACAGGAGGTGTGTATGTCCCACCCGACATAAACAATCCAACCAACTAAGCTAAACAACAACATCAACGATCATCAAAACTTCATTCCATCAAGTCTAACATCAATTAACCGTGGAGCTACTTAAGTCTACCTCATTAGATAAATAATATAGAATGACTAAAATAAAGACATCTCAACGATCATCAAGACGCGAAAGCATCTAAAAACCAACATATGTAACACAATTTCATGGCACAAGAGAACTGACATACTAAATCTATTTAGCAATGACAAAAGTCAAGGGAAAATTATACTTAATTCCAGGTGCACGATTTAATCAATCATCATAATCAAGAATCCATTCATCATTTTAAATCCAGGAGTCTCCATTATAATCAGCGCATACATCATGATAGAAAAACAATAACTACATTTATTATAAACTTTACATCATTAAAGTTTATACATCCTTATATACCTTACATCATACACCATTATAAACTTTATATACAACATTATAAACTTTATACATTCATGATAAACTTTATACATTCATGATAAACTTTATATCATTAAATTTTATACAACATTACAAACTTTCCAAATCCTTAAAGTAAAAATAACGATATTACAAGCCTTGCAGTTAAACTAATTATTAGTGCAATTTAACAGCATTGCAGTTACATAACGATTAATTAAATAACAAATAATGAACAATTGAACAACCATTATCATTTCAACGATAAATTATAATGCAAATTCATCCACACATTCTACAATAACTCACATATTGCACCAATAAGAGATCGCAGTAAAGTGCCTTGCCATTTCACATTATTATAATAACTTAGTAACTTAAAATGACCACAACATTGAATTGTTACGCTTCTAACCCTATCATTACCTTTTAATTCACGTTCCAAGGTCATTACTCTTACATGATAGAAAAATACATCACAATGACATTACCTTTACCAATCTACATATGCATTCTAAATTCAAACAGTCTACTTCCTTAAATGTCTACTTCAACGAAATCCTTCTTTATTAAATAAAAAGAAATAAATCCCTTCTTTAAAAAAAAAGGCAGGCTTTAGCAAAAAGGTTTAGTGATTGAGTTCCAACTGCACAAGTGTCGAAATAGTAAAAGTATAAAGGTTTCTGATTTCAAGGAGCTAACAAGGCAAGTGTCCCACGATAGTCGAATGGTTGCTATGGCGAGGAGAAATCATGCGCGCTCGCTACACAGTTTTTTTTTTATTGAAGAAAAAGATTTATGGAAATTCCAAGGGTTACCGAAGACAGGAAACTATTAGCTAGCGCGTATCATCCATAAATTCACCTGGAAAAAGAAAGTGTAAAAGACTACAGAGTTGTCTAGCTCCCACACAAAAGATTTGTTGTCAGAAGGGTAAGAAAGGGAAGGCACAGGTGGTCGGCTGAGGTTCAGGGAGACTCACCACGCAGCAGGGAGCAACGGGCTGTAGTCAAGGGCCAACTAGCCCGAGAAATTAACGTGCCAGGAAGATCACGCAGAGGATTAGACACTAGGTTACATAGAGATAAACAATAAAGAGAAAACGTCGATGCCCAAACGAATCCTCGGGTTAGAGCGATTCAGTGAGGGAACCACACGACCGTCCACACTCGACGTGCAGAGGGGAGGCGCAGAAAGGCTGTTGGCTCAGCCCGTGGGGAGAGTGTATCCGCCAGAAATCGAGCTACAGAACCAAGGCCGAGGAGAAGGTATCAGGAGGGTTTGCAGAGGTGACAGGCGTGAGAAACAAAACAAGGAAACCCCTCAAACATAATGCCATCATTTCCCTTCTTCTTGAAGAAGTTAGGGCTCCACGAATCGGTTTAAATGCTGAAGACAACGATGCTTCCAGGTTTCCCTGCTATTGGTCAAAGGAGCTGAGTGTGAAGACTCATAAACGAAGGGCTGGAAGAAGGCGTTGCTTCCGTTCCAGCTAATCTGACCTCTGTGTTAAAGGACAAAACCCTTAAGGTGGTAATGAAGCTAGTGTTAGCTTAAACTTCACTTAGCAAATAGTAAAAGGGATCTTAGAGCATAGGTTACTCTGTACCAGAGCGTACAATGCAAATTCCTCTCAGAACTAAGTCACTCTCTTACCCGCCAGACCCATCAAGGTTAGGCCAAAACTTCAGGTTCGATGGAATGAACTGCACCCATGGGACAACGTTCATTGCAGAACTACCCAAATTCCTAAAGGGTGAAAGTTAACTATTTAAAACAATTCGACAATTGTTGAATATCCCAATCCAGCATACATCTATTGCATCTATTTACCCAACAACCCTGTCTGTAATTTATTTCAAATTTAGAAGTCCATAAGCAATCACAATGGATTAGTTCAGTTCAACATCCTTACTCCCTTATCTAAATTAAATCGACAGAGGTAACACATACAGTTAATTAATTTAATTCACTCTTTTATACCTTATACCACAATACTTTGGAAAATAAGACAAGTCCATCTAACAGAACCAGGCCGATTGAAGCCAATCACTGTTCACATTTCCAGATGCCAATGTAAATGGCAGACAGCGGAGGAGAAATTAATATTAAAGCAAACTGAACAATTCCAGAAAAGAAATTCTTCCATTCTAAAAGCAACCACCCAACCCTCAGCCATGAAACAAATTCAATTAAATTCAGACGGACCTTAACTAGTTATCAAATTTATTTATAAATCAGCAAGCCACTAAGCTTAAACCTTAAGCAATCTACTCTGCAAAATTAAAGGGCGTACCGTTGCCTTTTCCTAGCTACGGATGATGTCCCGCACTCTGTGTCGCGTCTCGCGCTCCACGTCGCTCCACCTCACCAACTGTAGGAATCTCATCGGTACCTCCCAGCCAATCGCTACGGGTAATCTGCTTCCCCCTTAGCCCCTCGAGCCGCAAAGGGGCCACACAAGATCCAGAGATAAGACTAGCTTCTCAGCTCGCCTCCAAGGCTGATCTACCACTCCAATACAACTGAGAAAAACCCAAGTCCTCACAAGCAATCCGTCAAGCCACAATCCGGCAGCGTAACGTTACGCTAACCGTTCCTCCCTTCTTCCTCCTTTTCCCCTTCTTTTATAGAAATTTTGAGACCCGCCTACTTTCCCTAAATCATTAATAATTTAAATTTTAATGACAATCCTCTAAAA
>ML778468.1:551098-616092 GCA_009831015.1 Picea engelmannii
TTTCTAGGGTATTACCTATACCCTCAAAGATTTCATGATGCAAATATTCCTAAGGGAGAAAATACATCCTTCTTGATTGGTGCATAGGAAAAGTCCTCCTAAGAAATATATTTATCTATCCAACAACAAAAATGCAGACCATCCAAATTGAAAAAATAGGAAAAGTCCTCCTTCTGAGAAATATGTTTATTTGTCCAACCACACAAATGCAGAGCATCCAAATTGAAAAAATATGGGCCATTTTAAAATATATGTTCCATATCCTCTTAGTGATGGAAGATTGTGATTTAAAATCACTTTGACCGGATCTTTAGATCTATATTCCCTTTTGTCTTCCACCAAGCAATAGTCTAGCACATTTTATGTAAGCCAGCCACACGCTAAGAAAGTTTTTAATTACGGAGTGATCCTTCATATATTTGACATATTTTCCCATTTTTCTTGTGTAGATCTCATATCTCGACATCACATCGACCTTGGGAATACATTTACTTGGTTCCTAAGATCGATTCGTCTATAGCAACAAAGAAACGCAGAGAACTATGTAGAAATCCTAGATCCATCCATAGAAATGATGGTGATCCCATTTAACAAAGAAATGCAGAGAAATTCTATAAAATGGAGGCTAGTAAAATTGATTCTATATTGTTAATGTTATTCTTTTAATTATTTGAACTAAATTCAATTAAAAAAAAGTAATCTTTTTATTAATATCTTTTTTTTAGTTATTTTTTTTCCTTGTTATCTAAGATTTTCCAATGGAACTTGGTTGTCTAACATTTTTTAATAAAAATGAAAAATACAAATTTGAATGAATTTGTAATTTTTTATTATTTAAATTATATTATATTTAAATTTATAAATCTAACCATTTCTCTCCAAAAATTTATACAGAATTAAACGTTTAGACATAAACATTCTTTATATCAAATTACCTACCTACCTTTCTGGCTGTTCCAAACTAGCCGATCTTATAGATCAAACCATTTCTCTCCAAAATTTATACAGAATTGAAGATTTAGACATAAACATTTTGTATATCAAATTACCTACCTACCTTTCTGGCTGTTCCAAACTAGCCGATCTTATAACGGGAATTATAACAAAACTCAAGTGTGTTTATGTTACGTGTATATTCATGATTCTTCTTATTATTATTGATAAGATAATGTCACGAATTTGTGCACTCACGATAATGCCAAAGCTGGTTGAGTACGCTAACGCGTGTTCTTCGATAACTTTTTGGCATTCCACCCAAAAAAAACTTGATTCACAGTAAGCACATATTGCTTTCAATAACACATGCTAATCTCCGGTAGAATTTGAAAGTTTTATATATAATATTTTTGGGTGTGGAAGATGTAATTTCACAAACCAATTAAATGATTATGTAAATAACTTAGAATGAATAACACTAGAAATATTTATAAAATTTAAATATACATGGATTACTATAGAATTATTTTAACTTTATAGTTTATATTAAAAAAAGAAGAAGTGAAGATGTAAAGTTTTTGGATTTTCAAAACATTTTAAATTAAAGGTGGATTTAAGTTAGTGCGCCAGCTTTAAATATAATTTTATTAATTTTGTATAAATTTTTAAATTAGGTTTAATTTTATAGTTTATATTTTAAAAAAATTAAAAATGAAGATGTAAAGTTTTTGGATTTTCAAAACATTTTGAATTAAAGATGGATTTAAGTTAATGTGCCAGTTTTAAATATAATTTTATTAGTTTTGTATAAATTTTTAAATTGGGTTTAACTTTATAATTTATATTTAAAAATAAAATAAAATGAAGATGTAAAGTTTTTGGATTTTCAAAACATTTTGAATTAAAGGTGGATTTAAGTTAGTGGGCCAGCTTTAAATATAATTTTATTAGTTTTGTATAAAACTTTAAATTGGGTTGAGTTTATATGATATTCATAGATGAGATGGATGTTACAATCATTTCAATGTTGAATTATCCAATAAACATTATTTTTCTAAAATTAGAAAAATAAATAAACCTTCACAAATTATACAAATTATGTAATTTCAATGTTGAATTATTCAATAAACATTTCTTTTCTAAATACAATTGGAGAAATAAATAAACCTTTACAAATTATACAAATTATGTGATAAGTAAATAAATTAAACTTAAAAATAATCTTAAATTGTTTAATTATTTAAAAATTTTACACTTAATTGTTATTAAAAATAAATTACCCTTAAAAATAATCCTAATATGATTAATTTTTTTGAAAAATTATAAACATTTAATATAATTTTGTAATAGTTAGGAAATAAATTTACTTAAAAAAATTCATATTTAATTATTTGAAAAGTTATAAATCTTTAAATATCAAAAAGATCATCATAATTATATGGTTTATTTTAAATGAAAAAAACTATGACTTTAAAAAAACATAACTCAACATTATAATTATGTTTAATTTAAATTAAAAATACAAACATTTCAACATGATAAAATATTACATATAAAAAAATTAAAGGAAAAAATATATAAATATTTTATAATAATAATAATCTATTTTTAAAGTCACTATTAAACCACATCAAAATATAATTATTATAATATAAAAATTATATTTAGTTATATTATTATAATATTAAAATTATTTTTTTAAGTTATTAAGAAAACTATTAATGTCATATAACTAAATCCAATTAACAATATTTCATATTTTTTATTAATATCGATTCATTTTAATTATTATGTTTACGAGACTCAACCATGGTTATATTGTGCATATATTCATAACTTTTCTTATGTTCTATAACTAAATTCAACTAACAATATTTCATATTTCTTATTAATATCGATTCATTTTAATTATTATGTTTACGAAACTCAACCATGATTATACTGTGCATATATTCATGATTCTTCTTATATTCTATAACTAAATACAACTAACAATATTTCATCTTTCTTATTAATATCAATTCATTTTAATTATTATGTTTACAAAACTCAACCATAATTATACTGTGCATATATTCATGATTCTTCTTAATATTATTAATGACTTTATTTCACGAATTTGTGAAATGACAAAACATGACTTAAGTCTCTTGGCACCATTGCATTTTATAATTATTGCTCACAAGGGGAAACGTTGAAGGATCATGACTTAAGATATATTTTGGTCAAATGACACATTTAATATATCCATTTTGTAACATAGTCAAAATGTTTTATGTATGTAATTATGGTGAGTTAGTGTAAAATGAAATAAACACATTATTAATAAATAAAGAAGAGAAAAATAAACACATTATTAACAAATATCATTTTATTTAGCCATTATTACACATTATTAATAAATAAAGAAGAGAAAAATAATTTAAATAATTGTAATAAATAAATATATAATTTAAATATTTTTCAATTATTAATTATAAAATAATAAGAATAAATTTTAATTTCAATTATTAAATAATAGACTTAGTTTAATGTGCATATATGCCACCATCATGTACATTGAAAAGAACTCTGAATATCTCATTTTGTCTTGAGACTTTTCTATTTCCAATATCTATCGTTATTGGAAATTATTTAAGATAAATAACATTATTATTATTATTATGAAACAAATAAATTGTTATTTGTGATCATGTCAATGCTATGTTAATGCTAACATCACACCTATATTACTATATTAGGGTAGATTTATTTTAACTTAAAATTTATTATTCAATAAGAGGGATGGAATTTTTAAATTGAAAATTTTGAAGAAATATTTATATATAAGGGATTTAATCTCTCAAACTTATGATAGCATACATGATACATAAAGAGTTAAGATGGATCTAAGTTGGTTACTTCCCATACAATTTTATAAAAAACATATCAATTGTTTATATTTGTTTATACAAATGATTTTTCTCATGATACGTTATATTCTTGGGATTCTTATAATCTTGCAACTGTTTTAGCTTCCTATTTCCAAGTTCTCTCTCTCTCTCTCTCTCTCTCTCTCTCTCTCTCTCTCTCTCTATATATATATATATATATATATATATATAATAAACCTCTTGGTTGTGGAGCATTATCTTCCTCATTCAAAGGTCTTTGTTTTCAATAATAAACCTCTTGGTTGTGGAGCATTATCTTCCTCATTCAAAGGTCTTTGTTTTCAACCGTAAAGACTGTACAACCCTCCACATGGGGTGGGGGGGGAGGGGGTGGGGGTGTGCGGGGCAAGGTCCGGGGGGATCATCTCCTCGACTAGGGTTCCCAAGGGAAAGAGGGCCCACGAGGAGGGTTCGGGGATAGAAGAACATAAATTACTTATTTATATTTGTTTACACAAATGAGTTTCCTCATCTCTATCCTTAGATAAATTAAATTTCTTGAGATTCTTATAATCTTTCAAATATTTTAGCATCCTATTTCCATGTTTTGTGATCTCTCTTCCTCTCTTTATATATAACAAACCAACATACATCTTAAATTATATATATATATATATATATATATATATATATATATATATATATATATATATATATATATAACTAAATGAACTACACATCTCCATAGAAAAGAACCTGTCAATATGTAATATATAAGCTATACATATCCATAGAAAATAATCTATCAATAGAATAAGAATCTCTCTCTCTAAAGTTATTTCACTTAAAGTTAAATAGATGTTGAGCCACACATCTCCTCATCTGAGCTGTATAAAGTGCCTTTTGGGCACAATAAACCACAGTAAAATGCATTGTAAGGAAATGACCTTAAAAAGTTCATTTTTTAGTAGAATATTTTTCAATTGTGAATTTGTATTAATTAATTAATTTTTGACATTTTTTAAAAAAAAATTAACAGTCAAACCTCTTCACTTTGACAATTTATCTTTTTTTCTCATACTATATGATTATATTGATAATATTCACTAAATTTTACAAGTTTTAATACTAAATTGTATATTTCTTATTAAATATTTGTCAACATATCATATATCATATATGTAATATCTCTACAAATCAAAATAATAACTTAATATATTATACTTGGATATAACATTTAAATCTTTAAAAAATAGTGATAATATTCATTAAATTTACAAGTTTAAATACTAAATTATATGTTTCTTATTGACTATTTGCCAATATATTATATATGTAGTATCTCTACTAACCAAAATAATAACTTAAAATATTATACTTGGATATAACATTTAAATCTTTAAAGAATACCCTCGGGAATTTCTTATTTCAAATATATAAAATTATTTGAGTTATTAATATTATGAATAAACCTTTGTATATAACTATATTATGATTATTGATGATGCACATGGATTTGTCATCATTGACAACAGAAATAATATATTCAATAATTAATGGTCTTATGGTTTTAAGCATGGCACGGTGCCGCCAAAAAACGACCACCTCAACTTATTTATTGCTACCAATGGAAGGGAACTTTTAAGAGCAATACAAACCAAACAGCATGTAGTTTCCATCGCACATTAAACTTGTAAAGAAATCTCTAATTGACTTATCACAAAGATTCATCAACCAATAGACTCTTAGAGAATTCTCCAATGGAGTGATCATACAGATGGGGTTCCTAATATTTGTTTGTAAGGATAAACTCCGTTTCTATGATTTGTTATAGATGGGCTTCCAACTATTTCTTTGTCAAGGATAAACTCCGTTTCTATGATTTGTTAAAGTTTGGTTTAGTCATTCACAAGGATCCTCGCCATATAAATTAAAATGTGAAGAAATATAAAACCCATATGTACGTGAAATATAATTAATTTCATCCAAAAATATTTAAAATATTTAAGATCTATGGAACCAAAATAAAATACATTTAAAATTATAATGTAGATTATTTTAAAGATATCTCTATTACAATTAATGTTATTACGCCGAAAGGCGTATACCTATTGACAATGGGTAGATTTAATAGGGGTTTAGTGCTTAATAAGTTTTTTATGGACAGGATTAAATATGGCTGGAATATTCTTAGTAGTCACACAAAAATTACCTAATCATATTTAAAAATTACTTTGATAGCTAACTGATTGCCACCTAAGTGATTAACATAAATTAAAATATTAACACACTCTTTATTTTTTAATCAATAATAAAATTTAATATATTCTTTTAAAGATTCTTTTCATCTTATCAACCTTTCGGCGTTGATCAGCGACAATTATGTGGCTGTGCTAGTGATATATCCATTACAATTAATGTTATGGTAACCGATCTTGTTTATTGTTACTATAACATTATTAAGAAATCAACATATCGCTATCAAATTTCATCCGAAAAATAAGATAAATGATTGAAATGTATTTCTTCTACGGTTCTGATATTCATCGTGATTTCATGGTTTGAAGATATTATTTTTCTATAATCTTGGAGTATTCATATCATTAACTATAACCTAGATATCCTAACAAGAAAACAACCATTTCACCATAAAGAAAGGAATAATGGCCTCTTTGACCTATCTATCCTTTTGCACATTGTTTTTTCTCAACTTCCAACTAGTGTTGGAATCCGAGTCTCCCCAAAAGTTAGTTTCATAGGTTTACCCTGAGGTAATGATGACCCTCTTCCTAAACCCAATAATGCAATTTTTTTGTTCTAAAGTATTATGGTTTATGTGATGTGACCCTCTTCCTAAACCCAATAATGCAAGTTTTTTTCTATGTATTATGGTTTATTTGATGTGTTTAAGGCTAGTTCCATATTGGGGTCCATTTACAATTAATTATGCCTCAAACAATTATTAGAAACTAGAAAGGGATTTTTCCTATTCAAATTCAATAACTCTTCCGAACCCTTCTCGTCACCAGGAATTTCTAAGGTGTGGCCCATGGATTTGCAAGAATACTTTGGTAGTCCTAAAGTAATACTATTGTAACTTCTATATATGACTCATTCAATTCTATTTGGTTCTCTAGCACATTATTTCCCCTCAAAATGGAATCACCTATGAAGACAAGATTATTTTTACTATCCCTACTCCATATCAAGTTATAATTGTGAGTCTTGATGTGTTTGATGCCCTCAAGGAATTTATTTACATTTTGGTTGGTAGCCATGTCCATTACTAGCCAATCTAGTAAATAAACTACCAAATACATACTTTAGATGCTAGATCCATTACCATTGTGTTTGGGGTTTCCTATTTATGACACAATGAATCTGTTATCACCAAAAAATTCCGCATACAAATACAAACAATGGATGAAAAAAATAGGCAACACAAGTACATCATATTACCAATAATTATAGGATGATGACATTTAGTTTGGAAAGAAAATAAAAAAACTATGCAAAATGGTCCTGACATTCCACACACATTCAACAGAGACAACATGCACACATTCCCACGGGATGACAAAATATACGATGTGCACAGTGTGCACCCTGTGCGACTGAAAATCGACAAACATGCATGGATGCGGAAATGACACATTAATGATTTTGGTTGGGCCTAAACCACTTATGGGATGTAGTGAATCTTGACCATACCCAAAATAATCCCTAAAATTCCTTTTTGGGATCACTGAAAGGATGGGAGGTACCTTCAAAGACCTCCCCATTCACATTGGAAACTAGTTATGAAATATCTTGTCATCTTCCTATAAATAAAGGATCATTGTATGCAAATAAAAGAATAAATACATAGAATTGTTATGTTGTTCAGATTCTCTTGGAGAAAGCCATGTTTCCCTTGAGCCATAGTTTGAGCAAATCTAGAATTGTGCAATATTTACACCTCTTGTGAAGCTAAGCCTTGGGAATTTTTCATCATTGTAAACTCACCATTGGAGAGTTATAGATCTAGTTTTTGAAGGATCAAAGAGCCCTCCCGTAGGAGGAATAGGGGATTCATGGTTCCATATTTCTCCTCTTGGTGCACTCAATTAGAATATTTATTTATATTGGGTAACCATTGAACCATTTGTTCAATTTTATGCATCATTTTCTTATAGTTGTTTCGTTCGACTCCTAGTGTTGTTTGTTCTTCACTTGTTTTTTATTTTGATTTCTAATTCACAGGTTCACTAACTTGCTAACCACATTTATGTTATTCTTTGTTGGCTTACCAAGGTATTTAAGGGACTCTCTTTTGCTCACTCTTGTGATAAAAGAAACAAAATAGTTTGGCGACCGTACTGGGAATTGAATCAAAATTCATCCTCACGTAAGATATTAGAGTTGTTATTCTCACTCTTTGTTGTTTGTAGGACCAAGAACGAACCTAGCCTTACCCTCAAACAATGAAATTTAGCCTCTTTTTGAGAAAGTCCATTCAAAATTTTTGTCCCACCAACTCTTTGCATGCAAGTAAGTTTGGTCCTAACAGACACGTGGTATCATGCTCTGTCATAACTCTTTCAACATGCACTATGCACAATTGTCCTATGTTCAGTTGCACACTTGTCTAGTGTTTTCAAAATTTTAAGGCTTGAGAATCCCATTTTCACCAAGTAGTGTATATTTACTTTAATCACTTTGTAAAATCCCCCAAAAGAAGGTTTGGAATTCATTCTTTCATAGATAAATTAGAACACACATGGACATCTAGGGAGGATAAGAAGAACCTTTTCATCTTTTACTTCCTTACTTGACACATGATTGGATTAAAGTTTAGCATTTGAATTTCATTAAAATATTTTCTTTTACAAAAACATCACATTAATTCAAGACTAGAAGACTATTTAGACAATCTTGGAGTTTGCTATTTCCTCACACCCTTGTGTGATCTTGGAAATCAGAAAAATAGATTGTTTGAAGAAACCTTCATCTCCATTTAAATAAACCATTTTAGGAGAGGCGGATACCTCTTAGCTTGTATTTGAAACATAATCTCAAAGAATTCTAAGGGCCCATACATGCCAACATGTGCACAATCTTAGCATAGTTTGAAATTTCTAGAGTAAATCACTTAGGAAGTCTAAAGCATTTTAAGGGCCCACACATGACAACATGTTCATAATCTAGGAATAGTTTCAAAGATTTATTATATTAGATAAAATTATAGGGAGATTAAATCTCAAAAGTGTTAATGTTTAAGCCATTATTATAGTTCTTTGCATTTCAATAGATAATAGAAACATAAGACAAGATCACTGAGAAATACACAATCACAAGAGACACAACATTTATCCTGGGAAACCCTCTATGGGAAGAAAACCCAACAAAAATTCCTTATTATATATAGCCAATACAATGCCAAGAGATAAATCAAGATAATACAGAATATCTTGTCCCAAAGATGCACCACTCTCTCTCTCTCTTCTCCAATAGCAGCTCTGAAACTTGTCTCTCGATGAACAAGTGAGATATATCTAAGTGAGGCACTAGCCTTCTTATTTATACTAATCTTGCACATGTGAAGTCTCTTCACTAGCAGGGTCGAATTCTTAATCTGGGTGGTTATAAACACCTTTATTATATTTCGGGGCCTCTTTGATATATTATGGGGCCGATTTTTTGTTTTCCTATTACAATTATATTATCACCAATCTAGAATGGGGATTGATCCAATGAATAATATATCAAATAATAATAAGAATACACTTTGCAGTTACATTATTTCAACACTCCCCCTTAACAAGAAGGGTATTCTTTAACAGCGTGAGGTGAGAGAGAGAGGATAACATCATCAACAACATCAAGTGGATGAGAGGACAACATCATCAATATCATCTTGGAACACTAACTGGCGTATCTATAAATCATCGAAAGTTTTCTTCATCGACAACATTGACATTCTCGAAGGAATGCAATCATCATATACCTCAATATGTATTAGTATAAAACTAATACATCATCATCATCACAGCACAAGGCTGGCTAATCATAATATAGGACTGGCTTTACGTCACAGTTGTTAAGATGGAAGCTCAGTACTCGTCTTTATTTACGTCACAACAATCAATCTGGAAGCAAGATACTAGACTGGCTTTACGTCATAGCTTCTTAGGCTGGAAGCACATTACTAGTCTCATCTCAATGCCTTGCTTTATTTCACAACACTTAAGCTAGAAGTAAGATACTAGAATGGATTTACGTCCCAGTTGTCAAGTCGGAAGCACAGTACTAGTCTCATCACATCTTCTTTCTTTACGTCACAACCATCAGGTTGGAAGCAAGATACTAGAATAGCTTTACGTCACAGTTGTCAAGTTGAAAGCACAATACTAGTCTCATCACATCTTCTTTCTTTATGTCACAACCATCAGGTTGGAAGCAAGATACTACATTGGATTTACGTCATAGCTGTCAAGACAGAAGCACTGTACTAGTCTCATCACATATTCTTTCTTTACGTCACAACAATGAAGCTAGAAGCAAGAGATGTCTCATCACAATAACTACTCCCCCTTTCTAGGAAGGTCCTTTAGGACTATACCAATCTTATCTCGAAAGTGATCAAACTTTACACGAGATAGAGTCTTGGTCAACACATCAACAACCTATTCATCTGTGCTAATGTAATGGAGATTTATGGCTCTTCTCTGCACCATGTCACGGATGCAGTGATATCAGATCTCTATGTGCTTCGACCTGTCATGGAATACATGATTCTTTTTCATCCTTATGAAACTCTAGTTGTCACATAGGATTGTGGTTGTTTCCATCTCTAGGTCAAATAGACCGGTCAACAACTTTCGAAGCCATATAGCTTCACAACTCGCAGAACATGTAGCAATGTATTCTTCTTCTATTGTGCTGAGTGAAATGTTGGATTGAATTCTAATATACCTTGAGATCATGGCTGATCCCAAACTGAAACAACATCCTGAAGTGCTTTTCCTGTCAGAAAGACTTCCTGCCCAATATGCATCAATATATCCACTCAATGTGAAATCATGATCTCCATCATAGTTGAGACCACAATCTAATGTACCCTTAAGGTACCTCATCACATGTTTTGTAGCCACTAGGTGAACATGTCTGGGTTCTACCAGAAACTGACTCAAAGTGTTCTCGGAAAAACAAATATCTGGTCTAGTGTTCATTAGGTACATCGACGATCCAATAATCTGTCTATACAGTGTGGCATCAATCAATTCTGACGAAGTATCGACCAACAACTTTAGCTTCATTTCCATGGTTTTATTCATGGGATTTCACTCAAGTATGTCGAATCTCTCCAAGATTTCGACTGCATACTTCTGTTAGTTAAGGAAAATCCTCTCTGGACTCTGCCATACCTCAAGACCTAAGAAATAATGCATTAGGCCAAGGTCCTTCGTTTCAAATTATGAGGCAAGTCTCTTCTTACATTCAGTGATGAGATTTTCTTCTCCAGTTAAGAATAAGTCATCCACATATAGCAATAGTATCACTGGATCATTGTTCACAACCTTGAAGTAGAGGTTAGAATATCTTTACTCTTGGTAAATCGCAAGCTTGTCAGAAAGCTGCCTATTCGGCCATACCAAGCTCTAGGATCTTGCTTCAATCCGGACAAGGATTTCTTCAATTTGCAGACATGAGACTTCTTGTCTTCAACTTCAAATCCTTGAGGTTGTTGTATATACACTTCCTCTTTGATAACACCATTTAGGAAAGTTGTCTTTACGTCCACTTGGTGTAACTTCCACTTCATCTTAGCTGCAAGGGCTACGATGGTTCTGATCGAAGTGTATCTGGCTACATGAGCGAATGTCTCTTCATAGTCAATGCCTTATTTTTTAGAAAAAGCCACGAGATACAAATCTTGATTTATACTTCTCAATACTTCCATCAGCAGCATGTTTTATTTTGAGGAGCCATCTGGATGATACCACATCCTTTCTATTCGGTCTAGGAACTATTTCCCATACATCGTTCTTTATGGATTGGTATTCTTTTGTCATGGAATCTGCCCATTCTTTCTTCTGAATGGCTTCTTCAAAGAAGGTAGGCTCCTTTTCTAGGAGATCACACATCAAAGCCATATAATTAGAGAATGGCTTAGGTTTCTTCACATGTCTCATGGTTCCTTCAGGAACACCATATTTCTGTCCATATTGAATAAGCTCTCTAGCCCAAGCTGGCTTTATTTTATGGAGGATCATGATATGAGAAGGTTCTTGAAACTATGCTACATCATGATCTTCTATAATTTCCTCATCAGGGGAAGTTACGACTTCCGTCAATGGTTCAACAGCTCTGGGAACCTCCCTCGTTGATTCTGCAACTCTGTGGATTATGGGTTCTTCTTCACGTACTTATTCAATATGGAATGTTCTTGATTTCTTAGGTGTTGCATCTTCATCAAAGGTCATATCCATGTTGATATCAATGTGGAGGTGACCCGGTATGTAAATTATAAAGGCCTTGGATACCTCACAGTATCCCACAAATATTCCCTTCTTTCTTGAAGGTTCCATCTTGTTTCTCTTCTCTTTCAGAATATGTATAAAAACTAGGTAGCCAAATATTTTGAGATGGCTTACCTCTGTATTTTTTCTAGTGAACATCTCTTCCGGAGTGTTGAACCCAAGTACACTATGGGATAATCGGTTTTGCACATAAATGACTTTCATTGCTGTTTCTTCCCATAAGCACATTGGAAGATATTGATCATGGATCATAGTCTTCACAACTTCCATTATCGTTCTATTCTTTCTTTCAGCCACACCATTTTGTTGAGGATGATAGGGAGTAGTGAGTTCCCTCTTGATCCCAACATATTTGTAGAATATCACAACCTCTTTTAAGGTGTATTCTCCTCCATTATTTGACCTGAGTATCTTGATCTTTCTTTCAGAAAGATTCTCTATCAAGGCTTTGAATTCCTTGAACTTGCTGAACACTTCATCTTTAGATTTCAAAAAAATACAACTAGGTCTTATGAGAATAATCATCAATACATAATATACATACTCACTAATGGAGGACGATGGCGTTGGGTCACACACATATGAATGAATGAGTTCTAGGACTCCTTCTTATTTGTTGTCTCTCTTCAGAAAAGGGTTCTTGATGTTATTCCCTTGTGCACATCCATTTCATATGCCCTTATGTCAACCTTGAGTTCTGGTAAACCTGTGACCGCTTTTCATACGTATGGTAGAGCATTGTAGTTAATGTGAGATAATATTCTATGCCAAAGTTCACATGGATTCTCAATGGCGTGGGTCATTGCAGCTTCTCAGTGACCTTTTAGCTTATGCAAGCCACCTTCTTATTTTCCAATGATGATTTCTTCATTTATGGTATCTCCTTAGCACGTTGCCTTCTGCAACCTTCACTATAGCTTCCTTAGGGTTATTACCTATGACCTAGAGCAAGGTCAACAAAACAAGAAGCAATAATAATATCTTTTTGATAATATAAAGCAATAGCATGAAAAATCATCACAGTATCTCCTTTAGAGATATCACTTGTAATTTGTCTGAAGCAAATATTGAAGGCAAGGAATACAATACGGAAATGAGGTCAACACTCTCATAGTGTTGTGATCAACCATTCCTCCATGGAAATCTGGAACTAACACACGAGATTCTTCCTAGAGGAGGTGTTAGTTGTATCAGGAAAATGATTACGTTAAGCATTTACCTCTATATGCTCACATGCTATCAAGTATGATACTTTACAAATACTTTTATCTTAACTATAGTCATCAACTTGTCATGTCTACCTTTGAATATTATTAACTTGATTAATCAAACTTGGAGCCTTGTCCTCAGGAATGAGTGCTTGTTTTTCTTCTGAGTCTCCTTCACTAAAGATGACGAGTGATTTCTTCAACTTGTCTTATGTACTAAGGCAATACTATATCTTGACAGAAGGTTGGGTTAGAGGATAAGTTCTATGATCTCAAATTTTAATCCATCTAATGCCTTGACTCAGAAAAGGTTAGAATGATGGGCATAGCTACAACATGAAACATTGATCAATATAAAAAATGAATGCATATCATAATAATCACACCTGGGTTGCATCATTCCTCTGAATGTGTTGGATCTTGAGATTTTTTTGGATCTATGGCAAGAGATCCCTTCTTCTGCAAATACTCTCTAAGGTTTAACCATTTAAACATATGTGAGTACATACCTTTGATAGTATTTGTAGATAGAGACACCATATGGAAGCAACAGTAATCATTACCAACTCTTAAAAAACTTCAAGGGTGATTGCAACTGGTACTACGGCTGCAACTACAACTGGATCTGAGACTGCAATTGCAACTGCAACATAGGATTTTATGAGAAAACCCTAATTTTTCAAACTTCAAATTTTAAAATTATGATCCAGGGGATAGACGTGCTGAGCTGAGGCGAGTAAGTTGGTGCAGTCAGATTTATGAAAATCCAACTTTTACCCCCTCAAACTTGATATGTGGATTTCTGGACTGGTGCTTTTGGTTTTTTGGTACTTCTGGTACTCTGGTACTCTGGTTTTCTGGTACTTTGTGAAACTAGGGTTTCACTTTCTGGGAGATCTAGCCACTGAAAAGGTGCGCTGAGAGTGCCAAAGTAATCCTTAGGGGAGGGTGCACTTTTCTAGATGGTTTTAGGGATAAAAATATTCACCGTCAAAAAGCCCTAATTTGCATGTATGGTAACAGTGACGTTTTCCACTCTTGTGAAAGATGCTTTCTTCAGGTTGGCTCTGATACCATGTTAATGTTTAATAAATTATTATAGTTCTTTGCATTTCAATAGATAATAGAAAAATAAGACAAGATCACTGAGAAATACACAATCACAAGAGACACAACATTTATCCTGGGAAACCCTCTAAGGGAAGAAAACCCAACAAAACTTCCTTATTATAGATAGCCAATACAATGCCAAGAGATAACTCAAGCTAATACATAAAATCCTCTCCAATGATGCATCACTCTCTCTCTCTCTTCTCCAATAGCAACTCTGAAACTTCTCTCTCAATGAGCAAGTGAGATATATCTAAGTGAGGCACTAGCCTTCTTATTTATACTAATCTGGCACGTGTGAAGTGTCTCTTCACTGGAAGGGTTGACTTCTTAATCTGGGCGATTATAACCACCTTTATTATATTTCGGGGCCTCTTTGATATATTCTGGGGCCGAATTCTTCTTTTGCCTATTACAATTATATTATGACCAATCCACAAAAGGGGATTTGGTCCTTTTACGATAGCCGACATGATCAATCGACAATGGGCATTGATCCAATGAATAATATATCAAATAATAATAAGAACACACTTTGCAGTCACATTATTTCAACAAAAAGTAAGAACCCACTTGTCCACCATGCTAGTTACTTAGGACCTTTTCATTTTCTTCAAGGATTGTTTGTGAAATCTAGTAAGTTAGAAGTAAACAACAATTGTAAAGGACTAAGCGACATCCACATGCCAAGATTTACTCACATAACTTATTAAAAATTCATCACTCACTATCACTTCTTGCACAAATCATCACTTATTCAAGGGGTGTTTGTTGGATACTTGAAACCATATTATGATCTTCTCCTCGTGCCCATAAGTGATCTGGGAGAATCAGAAGGGATTCACTTGTTTGAAAATTTATTTTTCTCACACCACTCATAATCAACGAAGTTGGACCTTGACCCCAACTTTAGAGCCCACGTTAAAAATCTAAAAGAAATCATAATCAACCCACTTCTAACCTCCACAAGAGGAACATAAAAAAATTTAGTATTCTAAGTTACGATTTTTGGGATAGGTATCCAAATAGCTCCCCATTGTCATATTTTCATTGAAACTTAGAAAGTTTCAAGATAGTATACCAAAATCCTCCCAATAAAGAATTACTACACCATAAGGAAGGGATACACCTGTGAAGAGTCGAAGGTTGAGGTCCAGTTGTTTTGTGTGTACCTGCTTGGGTCACCTAACCCTTGGAAAGCATCTATCTTGTGACTGATTTATGAGGTCGAAAATCTAAATGTCATGCTTGATCGAGGTGACTTAGTGGCCCAAATGTAGGTTTTATGTACCCAAGGTGGAGGTTGTGGGATTAAATCACACCTCAGTCATATTTTGAACAAATTTTGGGAAATATATCTAGTACTTTGAAGATATGCCCCCTTCACCCCTGATTATAACTGATTGTTCATCCCTTCATTAATATCTCCTCAAGTGGGTTCTAGCCCTAATGTCAAGATTTTTTTTTTGGAGGTCCTATGTTATTTGAGAGGAAGGAAATTATGTCAAATATTACACGTGCATTATTTTCTGATATCCCCCCACGTGGAGTCAGAAAAACCGACCAAAATATCAGTTACATTGTTATTTTATGTATGATCATCACCATTTCATTTATGAATAGATTGTTGCTTCAATTGATAAATCACATATTCTATCCATTATTCTCATTACCACCATCATAGATACACACATGGTCTAGAATCATAGGGGAACCACAACATCCCTGTCATTCTAGATGTTTGAAAAACCTCCCCCCAATTATGGGACGTATCCCTTACTTGGTTGATAAATCATCACAACCTTCACATACACCAGTAATTTCCACGGTCCGAGGATAATCCTTGCTCGAATGTACTTTTCTAAGCACCAACACCTACAACAACTCATAAACTATCCCTCCACAACAAGGAGGTGGAGCCTAACCTTCTTCACAAGGAAAAATCTCCCAACCATCCTCACAAGGAACTTTTCACCAACCATGACATACAATGGTTAGTACTCCCCCCTCCATGCCATACTTGGCATCTCTCAACATCCCATATTTGAAAAAACTAATGAACGATCCCATATTACATGACCCTAGTTGGCCAAATATGCCCACTAAGTTACCTTATGATATTCTCAAATTCGAAGGAAAGCACAGAGAAGACCTCGCTAATCACATCATGTATTTTCACCTATGGTTTTCTTCCAATAGAATCATGGAGGATTGGGTTCGCTTACATATTTTCCAAATAACTTTCATCAATCCCTCTCCTAAGTGGTATGTGGAAAAGAAACCCATGTCCCACTCAACCTTTGAGTCATTTGAGAAATCATTTTTATCTTTCTTCCAACTCCTAGTGCATCACAACACTAGCTTGTAAATCCTATCATAATTCAAACAGACATCGACCATCCATATAACTGATCACATCCATGAATGGTGAAGAAGAAGAAGTATTTTCAAAGCCGATACCACCCCCCAACAATGACTCGAATGGTTCCTAAAATCACTAGTTCCCATCCTCATCAAGGATGTTTCCACTACTTTCCCCCAAACTAAAGACAAGGCCATCATCAAGGCCTAAAAGTTTTATTTAATCTACGGTCTATCAAGGTACCTCTATATTGTATTACCTAATGATCCTCTCCCTTTACTATTTGGTCAAGAAAAACCTGTAACATCACACAGACCTAATGGGTTGGTTGGTTCCATGGCCCATACTCACCCACACACTCAATCAATACCCATGTTTGGGGAAAACCCTTAAAAACCATCATATGGGGGAAACCCATAGTACCCCCCACCACCACATCAACGTCCATTCACAACACCCCCGCTTCCAGTCATGGGACTACCAGTACCTGCCCCCCCATACACCCAATATCCATACAATAGTCAGTACCCTTGTCATCCACAAACTATTCTTCTAACCCTATGGGAGTCACCTCCACTTCATACAACCAGTACAAACCTCCCCAAGGTCAACGTTACTATCCCTTCCATGATGCTCCTCAACCTATTGCTCCAACACATTTCCAACAACAGTAAGTCATAAATTTTATTCAACCATCGCCTATTCAACAAGTTCAAGATTTTGAACAATTGAATACAATGAACCCTCCTCATCCACCCAGCAATAACTAGTAAAAAAGTGAAGAATAAAAACCAATTCCAAGGGGGAAACCCCCCACAACCAAATCCCCCAGCAGGGGGAAAGAAAACCTAGGAAAACCAAAATCTCCAAGGGGAAATAATAATGGAAAACCACTCTAAGGAAGGAATAATGACCTTCGAACCAATTTTCCATATACATTATGTGGCGAGTATCGCGATTACACCCATCATTATCCCAAAATAGTTGATTTCAAGATAATGAAGGAAACTTTGAATCCTCCATGCCTTCCTGCACCCTAAGAGCCACCAAAGGTCCCTGCCAACTACATTCCACCACCACAACCGACGGCTTTAAAAAACCTTATCCCCCACTAAGGGGTCATCAACACACAACCAGATGTCTCCCCCACCCACAATCGACAAGATAGTTCCCACCTCCCAACCAACCACACACTAATAATTCATCAGATCACAATGTTCTCCTCAGCAAAGAAGAGAAAATACTCTTACCAACTCGCAATTGTCAATATGGCATGCCCTCAGACTCACCCAACACATTTGAGTCCCCCTAATTTTCTATCAGAAAACCTTTAATGATTCCCCATCCCAACCCTAAAGCCACCACCCACATTCCTCACGTATCACTATGCAGGAACATGCACAACCCACATTCCTGGGATTACCATAACTACATGCACAACCCAAAGGAATGCTTTCATTTCAAAATTGGGAGCAGTTGACCCAACAGACACCCCTCTAATCACTTTTGAATTAGACAAATTAGAACCACGTCTCCCATCCCTAGTTTCCTTCCAAATTCCGGTTAGAATTAGAAACATCAACGGTCACCGTCACATAATTGATGAGGGGGAATCCACTTGCCTCATGTCTAAACACATATGGAAATAGTGAGGATCCCCCGATTTAATCCCCTCAACCATCACCCTCAGAGCTTACAATGGGTGACCTTCCCAACTAGAAGGTCCTTACGAGAATGTCCCTATAGAGTTAGGTGGAAAAACCATCCTCATTGATATTGAATTTATAGACACCCAACTAGACTATAATATAATTTTTGGATGAAGCTACATGTACACCATGCAAGAAGTAACATATTATGTATTTCGCACCATGCTCTTCCCTAACAATGGGATGATCATCACTATTGACCAACTAACCCATTATGAACCAAATTAGTGAGGGAAAATCGATAACGCACTTCCCCTTTATCATTCAAGCATTGATCTTTTACCCATGGTAGATGTTGGACCATGAATCTTTCACCAATCGTCCTTAATTGGTTCATATCAAGGACACACACCTCCTACACCATGTTTAGATCAGGTCTGCATCATCTCCTTAGATGGTAGAGATATCCCCGATGATTATCCCCTAGAGAAATAATTAAACTACATCCCTACTTATACACTGAAAACCATCGATGAGGAACCCCACTTACATCCTTCACCTGAGGAACCTCACTTCCAACCTACCCCAAATAAATAATTCACAAACTCAACACCCATGGGTAAAATCTCCATTTAGAAAATGGTCCCACAGACCATCACTCAAATACCCTTCTTTTATCCCCCTAGAGGAGTAACAACATACTAAGTGGTTGCTACCCTCACCTTACCTAATATGGTCATAGTTATCCCTGTATGGTATCTCGAACCACTAGCTATGGTACTGGTTTTACCTCTCCCACCTCAACCTAGGGTCCCATTGATATAATCATTGGTTGATCTACCCACTACCCCAACCATTCAAAAAGTTGGGGATACCACTACCATCATAGGAAGCACTAATTCTTGCAACGGGGGAAACATCGCCAACGAACGACTCACATAGAAAAATAAAGAATCCACTCTTCCTTCCCGCACCATGCATCCCACCTCCATGCACACTTTGCAGCACTATTGGACACCCTACGAACCTCTATCCCTCCTTTCCTGAGTTACGAAACCTCATTCCAAGCCACATAATGACACAATTATTACCTACACTGGTCATTACAATGGCTATTATAGAACTATAGCATTACAAAGACAAGAGTATGAGGACCAATCACACTTTCCCTATCTACTCACAGTATGGCCATTACACTCACCATTTCTCAAATCTCCCTCAATTTTGAGAAACCCTAGCAGCATTGCGTCAAACCACATTTTTTGCATCCTCACAACCCATCTCCACTATAAAAATGATTATTGACATTCAATATGTTTCTACGTCAGTAAACAAATGCAAGAGATGCCCCTGCTCATTATGTTACCAGATGAATCATTACACATATCGGTGCCCACTCATCATTGAGGGATGAGCATGCCAGAGAGATTTCATCCCACCCATTCCACCACAAGTACAACCCAAGATGGACTAGGCTAGGCACAATCCCCCTCACAGGACCAAACTCCTTCATTTGACCCCACTAGCCATCCCCATTCCACCACGATGTGAAAATTTCCCACCAAAATCCCCTATAACACATATTCATGAGAGTCCCCCTCCCCCATGCCATCCTACATCCAACTCGTATATGGGTATTTGGTTCATGACATCTATTGNACCATAATTCCATCAACCTCATATTCGAATGATGATATCCAATCCTCAACCCAACCTCCATCCATAGACCCCTCACACATTATTCCCACAAATCCCAACACCTTGATCTCCCCTAGTACAGACTCCTTGTACTCCTTCATCTTTCAGTCTGATGAAGATATTATAGAAGTTATATGTGCACCAGATTACCCATGGGATTCCTTTCACCAATGATCCTTTTTTCTGGCTCACAATGCCTTTCAACCACACTATGACACCACTCTTTGTGCGATTGAAGCTAAGGATTTCATCCCCCCCCCGGCCATGTGGACTGGTTCAAAAATCCAATACCTTCACCTGAGACTTTTGAGAAAGGAAATATGGAAAATATCTCCCCCATTATTAAAATTGACATCTTCGTCAAACCCAATTTCATGGAAGAAATTACCCTCGACGTCACATGCTCTCCCGATGAAATATTAGCATATAAATCCCTTTTCCAAGAATTACGGAACATCTACGCCTAGTCTTACACTATGATACCTATATTAGATCCCATCATTGTAGAGCACTACATCAACACATGGCCCTATATTTCCCCCATCTACCAAAATCAACGACCACTCTACCCTTCTAAAACCCTAGCCATCAAATCCAAAATAGATAAAATGTGTGCCGCTAGATCCATCTACTCGATAGAATACACATCATGGGTTTCAACCTAGTTTCCGTCAATAAAAAATAGGGTACTATTAGAGTGTGCACAATTTTTTGTGACCTCAATCAAGCCTATCCCAAAGACAAATTCCCTACCAGTTCATTGACCAAGTGATCGATGTGTGTGCTATTCATGAAGTCCTTTCACTCATGGATAGGTTTTTTGGCTACAACCAAATTCAAATACGCAATGCAGACAAATAAAAAACTGCATTCACAACCCTCTGGGGCATATTCACATATTGAGTCATTCCCTATAGAATAAAAAATGTTGGAGCCACCTTCCAATGTGCCATGACATAGTCCTTTCATGATTTACCTCATGTTATTCTTTCCTATTTGGACGATCTGACCCCTCATTCCAGAAATCGCTCACAACACATCGAGGATTTATAGATCATCTTTTAAGGCTACCAAAAATAAAACATTTGATTAAACACCTTAAATGTGTCTTTTGCGTCATTGCAGGCCGCCTGTTGGGCTTCATTATCTTCCAACAAGGTATCATCATCGAACCTCTCAAGGTCCAGAGAATTAATGATATCCCTCCCCCTAAGAACCTACGTCTATTGCAAAGCCTCCTGGGCAAAGCTAATTTCCTATGATGTTTTGTTCCTGACTATGCCATTTGTTCCCACAACTTCTTGCGCTTTCTTTGATGTGACGTTCTATTCCAATGTTACCAACATGCCAAGGTTGTGTTCGACTCTCTAAATGAAGTACTCAAAAAATAACCCTTGATTATTCCCCCAGACTATGATAAGGATTGCATCCTGTACTTGTTTTCCTCTAAATTTTTAGTTCCCAGAGTGCTTATCCAAGTAGAAAATGACCAACACAAAAAAGTCATTTAATATATTATAAAAAATATCTTAGAGCCCCCTCTCAATTAAAATCATGAGGAAAACATTTCCTGCATCGTTTTCCTCGTCATTCATAAGTTGCATCTCTACATCCTACTCTGCACTACCATAGTAGTGGTTGATTCCAAACCTATGCATTGTCTACTCAGTCGCCACCAGATCAATGGAAAAAAAATTCGCGGGATCGTCATCCTCCAAGAATATGATCTAGAATTCACTACTTCCAAAAGAAAAAAAAACCTCATCTTAGCATAACTCATGGTCGACTTACCCTCCAACTCATCTGACCCCACTGCCAATGAAAACTTCTTGAAGGAACATTTATTCCTCATTTCATCTGATGACCATGGTATAGAGATATCCTTGTAAATCTTACGATATGGTAAATAGGTTAAGTGCTGTCAAAATTTGCATCTCTGTTCATTGTGGATTCTTTAGCTAGCCTGTAGAAAACCATCCCAAAATTTGAGTAGTTATCTCAACCTTTCTGAGAACCTCTGCATTATTTTACTATCCCTTTCTTCAGGCTTAATCATCCCTAAATGTATTTCGCTGCCTGTAGTGTAATTTTTATTTTTTAGAAATTATTTCATCTCAGGGTTCGAATCAAAGGCTGTATCGAGGGTCGGATCAAGGGCCGGATCCAGGACCGGATGGAGTGCCGGATTATAAGGTGCATCGATTTAATGAATAAATTGTGGCATGCAAATATTGGTTCATGTATTTTCCCTTAGCGCCTTGTGTAGAGTTGGGTTGGTCAAAATCTAGTGGGTTATGGACACTTGCGAGCCTTTTTTGAGTTCTAAAATTGGATTTATGTTTTTGTTTCCCATGTCCTATACAGATCTCAAGATAATTGTTCTCTTAAAGGAAATATATATTTACTTCTCAATTTTGTTGAGAACTTGATTTTTATATTTGTACTTTTGGTAGGGAGATTGTGTTCATTTTATTAACTGGAATCAACTCGTGGTGCAAGCTTGAACTGACAACTTGTTATAAATTTTAATTTCTCCCTGCATTCATTCCTTCATGGAGTTTTTATTCTTGTTTTAATCTTGGCGTTTGGAACTTAAAATCACCCATATTTCCTTTCCTTCCTAGTAATTTTATTTCCTTGATTTATCTCTGAGTATGGAAATTAAATTTCTCCTAGCTTCCTTCATCAATTTTTTTTTGAGATTCATGAATAACTCTGTATTTTTGGTGTAACCTGCAAGGGTTTATCTCTATGTGTTGAATGTCAGCCCTCTGTGATGGAATCCCATATTCATTTAGGTATTTCATTGTCGATCAGGCATCATTCTGTTTTTCTTGTTGTTGAGTACAGTTCAAATCAAAGTAATTATTGGAAAATTTATGTATGTACTACACCTTAGGAAATCCCCTTTTTTCTTGTTGGAACTTCTTAAAATTGTTTTAATTTCTACTTGAATATCATGGTATGCTCATCAGATTCACTTCGTTGGTACTCCTTTAGGTCTTTTTGTTATCCTCGAACAGTTGGAATGATGTTCCCTTACCCTTTTCGGTTGCAACTCATACTATTACCGATTTCTTGTTGTCTATATTCTTTTTATTTCGATATTGTTTTTTGTTATCAGAATTTTCTTTATAACAGGGTCCAGATGGAGGACCAGATGAAGGTGTGGATGAAGGAGTGGATGAAGGTCCAGATGGAGGATTGGATTAAGGTCTGGTTTGAGGACCAAATTAAGGCATGGATTGAAAGTAAATTGTTTTGCATAAGTTCAGGGGTTGGAATAAATTCCATAACTCTTCCTTGGATTCTTAACTCGGAAGTGTAGCCTAACATCTAATTATCTATTAATTATTACAACAGTTTTATCATTCTTCATGCCTTTAACGAATTTTGAGAAAATTAAATGCCTTCTTATTTATGGAAGAATAAGTTATAGTCTTCCTTGAATTCCTTTAATGGTTATCTAAGATGTTGATTTTTATTCATTGTGTTATGTCGATTCTTTTAGGTTTATAAAATGGGTACATGATGAAAGGTAGCATGTTAATTTATTGTATTGATGAGCATGGCGGATCTCCTTATAAGTTCCTAGTTGGATATCTAAAGTAACTTGATGTCCTTATGTTATGGGTGATGATTGATCTTCTTATGGTTTCCCTAGATTTGAATTTCGGATAGACTCGTTGATTGTAGTTTCACTTATGATTCTTAATTCTTGTAACACTACCTTATGTGAATTTAACTTAATCAATACTTGAAGTATGGATTGAGTAGACTATATTAGTCCTTGCACTTGATGAATTATGTTGATGTATGACTAAAACTCCAGTCTAGAGTTATTAGATGCGATTGATTGTGGGGGGGGGGGGGGATGTAGACATCTCCTTGTTCCTTAGAAAAAATGCCATCCTTGAGACCTTAAATGGTTAAAAACAATTGTAACATGGGCTTGAGCATTTCTTATGTGTCATGGAGGTCCTAACCTTGCAGGGTAGGTTTGGTGGGTAGTATATTATGTGTTTCTTGTAGTTATATTTATGGTAAATTTATGATTCGTTATGTTATCTTATGTTTCCTTAGAGATATTTGATGATGGTTTTTATAAGATGTGTTGAATGTTAAGATTTGTACTATTATGCATTATTATTAAAGAATGCATTGGTTATGAGTTGTTGTTTATTGTGTTAATGCGTCGATATGTGTATCATAATTCTTTGAAATGTTGTGCCAACTTATGTCGTGCATGTTGTTAATGTGTTAATATAGTTTCCTTCACATGTCAGAGGACACGAAAATGATGTCGTTATTATTTATGATGCTTATTTCCTAACACAAATGAAAAAAAATTGACCTATTGTACATCGGTTGATTGTCGTAAGGGATGGGTCGTTACATAAATTTTCTACATTAATAATCCTATGTCTATGATTTTTAATAATCCTTAAGTCAACATCCATGTTACCCCTTTTCTACACTAAAATTTAGCTATAAAGAATATATAAATATTATAATTGTGTGGATTAGAACCTATAGGTTGAGTGATTCTTCTATGATTTATATCCTACAATTGCAACAACAACCATTGATATATGTATGAATATTTAAGGGTATAGGATTTTATCCAAAATCTCTTTTTTCATCGGATTGATGGTGTATAATTATTGGTACACTTTATTGACATCCACCTGTGTGGTGTTTATTGTTTTAGTCTATGTTAAAATCCTTATTAATTTGGACTGAATGGATATTTATTGTCGAATAAGTTTCTATTATTATTATTATTAATATTAATACGAAGTGTCTCAATAACTAGTAATTTAATGAATAGATTTCATTTTCTTTAATTGTAAAACTTAGTTTAAACACCATAAAAGTCTGAATATCCATAAAGATAAAAATCTCTTATTTATGTTTATGATTAAGTGTTTAGATTGTGTTTCTCTATCGACTATTGATGAAGCATAAATGTTTATGCTTTTTTATTACTCACGTCCATTGTAGTAATGTTGATGTATGATTCCTAAGTAAATGGATTAATTGCGCGCATTGAATGATGTTGATTTATGTTTAATCTGGTAATTAGATCATGTGTGCACCTTGAAAATAATGTTGATTATTGTTGAATTCAATGATTGATTAATTGTGTTCCTTGAAGTAAGGTAGATGTCTTCTTTTGCGCCTTGAAAACAAAAAAGTTGATTACATTGTGCCTTGACTTATGTCATTGTATGATTGATTTAGTAATTAAATTCTCTTGCACCTTGGAATTTATGTGATGTGTGATTGGTTATTAGAACATTGTTGCGCCATTGATTATCGTTGATGTTTTTTATTTAGCTAGTTGTTTTTTGGACTTGATTGTGTTAGTGGGATGTAGACACCTCCTTGTTCCATAGAACAGTCGCCAACCCTGAGACCTTAAATGGTCAAAATTAGTCAGATGAATCCAAGGATTGAGAGTTTCTTATGTTTCTTAGAGGTCCTAACCTTGCAGTGCAGGTTGGGTAGGCAGTTTCTCTATGTTATCATTATGTGATTAGTTGATCTTCTGTCGCAATTTATGATACTTGTTGATTATGTATCTTTATATAATGCGATGATGTGTTAATTATATGTTGCAAATAATTATGATTGATGCGTTGGTTGCATTGTTATGGATTACGATGATGAGTCACTTGTAATTATTTTAATTATGATGTCATTTATTAGGCGATGCTATGAATTATGTGTTGACGTTAATTTCCTAATGCTTTAAAAAAAATACCTTATGTCGTTCTCTTTCCTAGTCATAACAGAGGGGTCTTTACATCTTGTAATGACTCTTATTTATATGCTAGCACTTGTTTGAATACATTCAAGGATGGTTGTTGTAATATATATATATAAATGAATTCTTAAGTTAATGTTATAAGGAAATAACAATTACTCAAAAACTTTGCTATCGACCCTTTTCTTCCCTGAGATCTTAAATGATCAAAATCAATCAGATGAATCCTAGGCTTGAGCATTTCTTATGTGTCTTGGAGCTCCTAACCTTGCAGTGTAGGTTGGGTATGTAGTTTCTCTATGTTATCTTTATGTGATGAGTTGATATTTTGTCTCTATTTATGATACTTGTTGATTATGTATCTTTATATAATGCGATGATGTGTTAATTATGTGTCACTACTAATTATAATTGATGCATCGGTTGCATCGTTATGGATTACGATGATGAGTCGCTTGTAATCCTTCTAATTATGATGTCATTTATTAGGCGATGCTATGAATTATGTGTTGACGTTAATTTCCTAATGCTTTAAAAATAAATTACCTTATGTGGTTCACTTTCCTAGTCATAACAAAGGGGTCTTTAAATCTTGCAATGACTCTTATTTATATGCTAGCACTTGTTTGAATACATTCAAGGATGGTTTTTGTAATATATATATATATATGAAATCTTAAGTTAATGTTATAAGGAAATAACAATTTCTCAGAAACTTTGCTATCAACCCTTTTCTTCCCTATCATCATGTTCTATGTGCTGAATGGTTCCATTTTGTTTATTTTTTTGCAAGAAAATAATTGAAAATTAATATTTAATGCTAAAATATTTATTTATATGTACATAATAGAACATTTTAATGATTTCATACATTTGAAGAACGTTGTTTTTGAGATGGCTCCTCCTATGATGGAATTATGTCGATTTCTTTTACCATCTCCTTGTACACCTTTTACGACATTCTTACTAACATATTTTGGATATCATCTTGTTGACCCTTTTGAATTTTCACAATCTTCCTGAAAAGAGTAACATGAAAATAAACTATTTTATATTGATATATGAAAACTAAATATAACAAAATATTAATAAAGGAATGGTTTGTAGTAATATATACATATTCTAGAAAAACATTTTTAGGAATATTACTTTTTGAATGATCTTTTTTTGTTGTTGTATTTTTTTTCTATTGCAAGTCTTAGAGGTCTCATTGACCATTGCTCTGGAAGCGCTTCCTATAGTTTAGATATAACCTAGTTATTGGAATCATTGGATTGATTTATGTATTATAAGTGGAAGGTAAATCTTTATGTTCGTTCCAGTATATCCCTCATAGTTTTGTAAAAAAACAAAACCCTTTCATTAACCTCAAACACCAGTTTATATAAGATAAGGACCAATTCATCATCATTTACATCCACTATAATTTTTATTTTCTTAGGACGACATTTCGTTCCTTCGTTGTTTCTCCCTACAAAACATTAAACATATGTGAATTAATAGATTGTTTGAAACATGTTATCTAACATTTTTAAGTATATTATTAATGAAAATTCAAAAAAGAACTCATATTGAATATAATTTTTCACTCACCCAATTCTTGCTTTTGGAATTTTTCCATCAAGATTTTACATTCTTCTACACTTAGATCACAAGGAATATTATCGAACTTCCTCATTTTATGGCTTTGCATGACACACACTAGCCAATACATATTAGTTCAACTTACATATGGTTCAAACATATTAATTTTGCATAAAATTTAGAAAGAATTTGTCTTTTTAACATATTAATTTTGTATAGAATTTACAAAGAACATGCATTTTTTGTCTTTTTGGATCTGTTATCATTGTGTCGATCATAATTTTTGTTACTTGAACTATTCTCACACATTTTTTTTATCAATATAAATAATGTACCATTCAATACAAAAGCTATTAAATATATTTTATAAATAAATCACATAAATTTATACAATTTGTTTTTTTCGGTGCGCTTTCATAATATAAAAGCATCGTTGTGTTCCATATATGAAACACACCAATATCAAAAATATTATTTTAAAAAACTATAAATTACAAGGGTGAGCTATGTATCATTATCAACACTTCTCCAATAGAAAAAAAAAAACGAAAATAAAAAATACCACGAACAAATAAAATTACACATCAATGAACGATTTTTTTTAATTATGTTGCAACATTACTGATGCATTTTATCCAAAAGTGCACCGGTACATTAGATTCAATTAGACACACTGATTACCCGAAACAATTTAAAAATGATGTGACATGACCAAGTGGGTTTCGATCCGATGCATCACATGTCAAATGCCTTTTATATGGAAACATAAACCCATTAAATCTAAAATGTCTAAAATGAAAAGATGTAATGACGAAGTGATAGAGGGAGTTAAACCCTAAGGTGAAATTTTGCAGTCACATAAGCAAGAAGAAGCAAGGGTTTAAGGTAAGTATGAATTTTATTTATTTATTTTTATGAATTTTAATTAAATCTAAATAAATATACAAATTGTAAAAAAAATTATTATCAAAATCAAGAGTAAAATTGAAAATTTTTACTATGCAGGGTTTTGAGTGAATCACAAAACCCTTTAAAATATGATTTTATGAAGAATTTTGTTGCTCTAAAAGGGTTTTGAATGAATCACCATACCCTTCAAATTCTGATCTTTTGAATAAGTCTCATGTTCGAAAGTATTAATATGTTGCACCACAATGCTCTGATGTATGTCTCTCTTGCAAATCTCCTCTTTGTATATTTTGGAAAAATAATAAAATATTGAATAACTTAATACCCGTGAAATATTTTATGAAAAGCGTTTTAAATGAATCACCACAACATCACCACAACCTTCAAATTATGATCTTCTGAATGGTCTTCTTGTTCCAAAGTATTCTGCTACTCCAAAGTGATCTTCGATATGGCTCTCTTTCAAATATCTCCACTGTAAATTTTGGTAAAATAATAAAACAATGAAAGAATTTTTACTATTTAAATGACTATGAAATTAGATCTTAAATTCCCTCTCATTTTTCAATTATAAAAAACCAAAATCATGTTTTTTAAAGTTTTTTAAAGTCACATTTTTTAAATTCATTAATATAATGCATCGATGCATGCTGGTGCATTTTTGTATACAACACATCGGCGCGCTTAAAATGTTTGCAGCACCAATATCAAATAATTTTTATGTATTTATTTATGCACTAGTGTGACTCATAAATAAACACCTGTGTGATTTATATTATTATATACGCATCGATGCGTATTGTTTAAATAAGCACATCGTTATGTTTTCAAAGTTATCTGAATTATTATTTTCACACAAAATAGCATATTCATCTTAAATTATCTTTTAGGATGCATCCACATGACTTGTAATACTCCATAGTATACATTTTCCGCTTAAAGTTGACTTATTCTTAAAAAAACATTATTGATTTCGCTCAAATGCAGGGAGAAAATCTTATAATATCAAATGGCCAATTATTCAAATTATATCTCATTCCATATTGCTCAAATTCCATCGTGAATTTATCCCTTTCCATCTCGAGTCAGTTCAGATTTTATTTATATTTCGATTATCTAATTGATTTTTTTTTTTTATCCTCGTCAATCTGAATAAAAATGTATCCAAATTTGCAGGATTCTGATTAAAAATGGAGTTCAGATGCAAATAATATTCCACCAATTCAAAAACATTGGAATCTCTTATCAAGAGAAACATATCGTAAGCAGTTGGTAGTTGAAATGGAAAACCGCTTTATGCTATCAATAGTTACATTCCATCCTCCACCTGTAATCCCGGGTCAACTATTGTAATACTTAATGTTGGTTGTAATGTAATTTGAAAAAACCAATTGCATTCTGTTTACTAATATCATCGATATACTAATGTTCAATATTTTTGAAATTAGGATCCTTATGATGAATGACCTACTTATCATCTTTCATTTCACCCCACTACAATGCCAAATATAGATAGGGTTACAATAAGAAAACAACTCAAAGAGGAAGAATACCAAGAATGGTTGAATCAACCACCTATTCAATTCTCACTATGCCCAGATTCACTAATTAGGAATGAATGCAACAATAGAAGTTCTTCACAAGTTGGCAATGGAGTCAGTGAAATAGAGGTTGGTATGGATGATTATTCACGGGATACAACTTGCATGGAGACAATGTTGCTAGATGCATTCGAGAACAATGAGCAAGGGGATGATACTCATATTACTGGAACCTTATCCAAAACTCTGAAATCTTCTTCCACCGCCCTTCTCTTTGGACATAGCTGGTCAAAGTCTACCCAACTGGGGACATCAATGCTATTTTACTAATTCAAAGAAAATTTTGGCATGTCAAACACATGTTTCTCGACAAAATTGTTGTAATTGACCATCACTAAGTCCCTTATAATTTGAGAAAAATTTTCACTGATTGAAAAAAATAATTATTTACAAACTTTTCAATCAACCTTTTTGTTCCTCGTCGTCATGTCTTATGTGTTGAATGGATTTCATTTTTTCCTTTTCTACAACAAACAATTCAAACTTAGTATTTCATGTGATAATTATATTTGATGTACCTAAAAGAATAAATGAATTATTGCATACCTCTTATACACATTGTAATTGTTGGGATAACTCCTCTTACATTGTAATTATTTCCATTCTTTTGCCATCTCCTTGTACACTTTTTTGGACATCCCCACGAACATCTATTGGTTCAATCATCTGTCCTTTGAAATTTCCACGACATTCCTTAACCAACACACATCATTAATTTAAACATACAAATAATTCAAAAATATTAAATTTTCAATACAACTTAAGGAATTTGCCTCGTTCTCTTGTTGGAATGAGCTACCATTATTCTCTCTAAAAAAACTTATTTTCCTTGAACCTGTAGCAACCATATTCAATAAAAAAAATATAGGAATCATCAAATATAAACAACTACAATTTTGTTTTTACAAAATAAGATTAATAGAAGCATCAATGCTCTATAAATTAATATAAGCATTTGTGCTATATTAATTAATAGAAGCATTGATGCTCTATAAATTAATATAATCATTTGTTCTATATTCATTAATAGAATCATTGATCCTCTATTAATTAATAGAAGAATCAATGACTCATTAATGTTTCTTGTGCACTTCTGAACATGTCAACAAAGTTATTTTTGTTTTAAGCTCCATGGTGCTATTAAAAAGAACATGAGCACTAGTGTGATTTGTTATTGGGAGATCATTGATGAGCTTTGTTATTGGTGTAGCATCGATGCTCTTTGTTACTCGAAATTGCACCAGTGTGCTTTGTTACCGGGGGAGCATTGGTTCACTTTTCTATTGGGGAGAACTATGATGCATTTTAGTTCTTATAAAATAAAAAATAGAGTATTTTATATTCAGAACGATTATCGAAAGCTCCGAGGAGTTATGTTTTGGAGCATCGGTGCAATTTTTTATTGGAAGGAGAACAAGTGCACTATGTTATTTTGAGGAGAAGAAGTGAGCATAGTTGAATTAAGATCATCACTGTGCATGGTTGACATAGGAACACTAGCATTTTTGACATGAAAATGTGCACCGATACGTTATTCTTGTACAGTGCGCACTGCAAACTGCGGACGAATTTAAAAAAAAAAACTTATAGTGACAGGGTTTGGGATCCAATGCAATGAGTAATCCCATTTAAATATACACTAATTTCCCCCATGTACAAGTAAATAAACCCTATAAAATCTATTTATTAAAAATATTCACTTGTGAAATATAAAGAGGAAAACTAAGAAAAACAACTAGGAAGCTAGCGATTCCAATACTAAATGTAACTGTGAATCCATTTATTTTTACTTTTTATAATGAACTGAAATCTATTTGTATCAAATAGGGGAAAATTTCATACGATGAATAGAATAAAATCACATACTTGAAATTTCTCCTCTACAAATCTATATGTAAATTTAGCTCCTCAAAAAAAATCTACCCACTCCAAATACTTTGCTTCTCTCTCTTGCACAAGTCTTCCCTCTAAATTTTGGAACAATAATGAAAGAATGATTAAGGTTTACATTTATAAATACATACATTTTGAAAATATAAAATTTCAGCTCATTTGTTTCGCTGTATGTTTCGACGTATTGATTCATTTTTATTTATTTTTTACCCTTTAAGGGTGCACCCAACAGTAAAATACACTGGTGCATTTTTTTTTACCAAAACACACCGAGGTTATATTGGTTTCTAAGGGAATCGTGGAAGGTTTATGGATTTCAAATTAATTTCATTTGCTTGAAAATTGATTTTTCTTGCACATTTGTTATATGGAATCGATGCTCTTTTTTATTGGGTGAGCATCCATGCACTTTGTTATTAGGAAGCATCAATGGAATTTTTTTATTGGGGAAGAACCAACGCTCTTTGTTATTTGTGGAGCACTAGTGCGATTTTTTATTAGGGGAGAACCAAATCGTTTTTCTATTGGTGAGCATCGTACTGCATTTGATTTCTTATAAAATAAAATTAAAAATATTTTAGTATTTTATATTAATCATGGTTATAGGAAGCACTGAGGCATTATGTTTTGGAGAATTGGTGCACTTTGTTATAGGAGAGAGAACTGGGGTGCTTTCTCATTAGGGGAGCACAAGTGTGTTTTTTATTGGGGGAGCATCGACGCACATTTTTATTGGGGAACATCGAAAATATTTTTTTATTTTATATTAATAACAATTATCAGTGTGCTTTATTTGTTAAGCATTGGGACATTATGGTTTGTAAGAGAATTGGTTCACACGGTCGACTTAGGAGCACCCATGGACATGGTCAATGTAGTGGACTGATGTGCATGGTCGACTTAGGGAAGTTGTCATTAAAACCACTGCACAAACCTTCTCTCTCCTGCCTCTAAACACCTCCACTATAAATGTATAATGGATAACATTTTATGGGGAATTTCTTAAAAACCTCTGTTGGAAAGTGTTATCCGTGTTATGCAAGCAAAGACATCTATCCAACATAACCCTATATCTTTCTTGGTGTTTTGAAATTTGATCTAAAATAAGGTAATTTGAAGCTTCTATCCATATGATATATCTACCTCTTTTTAATTTTGATCTAGGATAAGGTGATTTTAAGCTATCAAAACCCCTCGTTGGTATGTACCTTTAGCTCTAGGTCTACAAAGAAAAGAGCCAAAGAATAACCCTTCATTCTTTGATGAAGCAAGTGAGAGCATAACCCTTCATTCCTTGATGAACCAAGCCAGAGCATAACCCTTTATGTATGGATCTAAAATAGCATAGCATTGCATAAGAAGATACACCATCGAGCATGAGGCCCAAGTGCCTAGTAATTCCCTTTATTTGATTGATATATGTGTAATTATGAAATTAAAGCTACACTTATAAAATATAATAATTATATTTAATGAGAAAATAAATTAACTTTAAAATAATCATCAATTGAATAATTACTTTTAAAAATTATAATTAATTATGTGATAAAGAAATAGATTAAAATATAATAATTATATATAATGAAAAATCAAATAAATTTAAAAATCATTGTGAGTTTAAAGCATTTTTTTAAAATTATAATTAATTTTATGATAAAGAAATAGATTAACCTTGAAAATAATGATAAGATAATTATTTTTTTCCTAAAATTATAATTACATGATGAGGAAATAAGTTAACCTCGAAGATAACTATGACATGATTAATTGGTTTGAAAAGTTCTAAGCCATCAAATATTGCAAATTCATCACAATTCTTTGTTTAATTAATTAAAAAATATGATTAAAAAAAACATAATAATTATGTTGTTTAATTTTAATAAACAAAATCATCACAATTGTATTGTTTAATTAATTAAAACTTATGATTTAAAACACAATAATGGGTAGTTTAATTTTAATTAAAAAATAAAAAAGATATACGTTTCATAATAAAAACATTACAAATATGTCGTTTAATCTAAAACAGGAAGACATGACTGTAGAAAAACATAAAGAAATATCATACTTATAAGAAGACATGATTTTAGAAAAAACATTATCAAATATCATAATTATATAGTTTAGTTTAAATTAAAAATATTAGGAAAAAATCACAATAATTATATTACTTAATTTAAATTAAAAAATATAATTATTCACACGATGAAAAAATCACAATAATTATATTACTTAATTTAAATTAAAAAATATAAATATTCACACGATGAAAAAAATACATATTGTTTAATTTAACCATTAAACCATTAGAAAGTCATGCATTTACTTTATACAAAGATTCTTTGGATGGCCCCCACACAATTGAATTCATACCATTTTTATATTAATTGTTTAGTTGATTAAAATAAAAATCATAGGTTTCCTAGATTGCTTAACTTTTTAGAATGTTGTGTTTTATGTGTTTTCATCCATGTATGTTAGGTTGACATTTTATTTATATTATATAAATTTTCTAAATGATAATATTTAGAGGAAATTAGATTTTTTAAAAGTCAAGGTTACTTAATTCAATAATTCTGTATGTTATTTGTGGAAATTCATTTTCTATTTTTTTAAAGTTAGTTAGGAAGTTTTATTAATTAAAATAAAATATACATAGAGTTAAAAAAAAAACTTCTAGATTAGTTCATTATGAAGCCACCCCAAGTCATCAAAAACCCCATTCACTGACGATAACACACCATCGGGGGAGACTAAATCATTTTGAGATAATATGTGACAATCAACTATACAAATATTAGTCGGAGAGGTTTCGCAAACCCCATCAATATCTTCCATTATTAAAAGAAATCCTTCACTAGCTAAAAATTTACCCACTCTATATTCATCTCTTCTAACATGCGAAGCTAGGAGGATTGGAATGTATCCAATCTCATATTGAAGAAGGGTGGGGTTGTCTACAAGTCATTAGTTGGTAGAGATCTTATTAGGAGAAGAACCATTCTGGAGTTTGGATAGCATTTGAATGGAAAGATGAGATTCGCCTTCAAAAATGATATTAGAGTGACTACAATGAGCTAAAAACCTCAACCCTCGGATTAAACCTCGTAGCTCAGCTCCATTATTAGCGTCATACCCTAGACTGGTAACAAAGAAAAGAAGAATTTTTCGTGAAGGATTTCAAAAGATCCATCTAAATCATTGGGCTTGGGTTTCCTTTCAAAGCTTCATCAATGTCCAGCTTTGTATAGAGAAGGAGAACTCAAAATAGTCGTGGTTACCGAGGGAGAAAGATTGAAGTTCAAACTGTCCAAAATAAGTTGTTCCTTACTATTGCATGAAATGTCCTCATTTGTTCAGTGAGTGATTCTTATGGTTTCATAAATTATTTACTTGATGTGCTGCCATACCATAAATTGGTTTTCCTCAATCTTTTTAATATGCATTGATTCCTTTCTTTCTAGGTCTCCGACATAACAAAGCTAAGAAAGACCTACCATATCCCACTGAACACATGGTTCTGATAAATATTAATATGCCAAGAAGTTATAGTATTATCTATGTTGTCTCTATGCCTATTGGATTATTGAAACAAGGAGGCTTGTTGATCCCAAAGTTGAGAGATGAAGGAAAATGAGTTTAGTGAGTTCTCCATAGTTTCCTCATTCTAGTGACAAAGGAAACAAAAGGAAATACCAACACATCCCTTAGATGAAAGTTGGTCCCAAGTGAGGATTTTATGTTTTTCCACTAGCCAGAGGAAAGTAGTTACTTTGGGCCAAAGGTTTGATTTCTAAATATAACTCCATATTTACTCCTTAGGAAGGAGGTGGTGAATTTCTTTGATGTGACAAGATTTCTGGATATTGAAATTGTTTGTTGGTAGATAACCCCACGTAAGGATATTTGGCCCCTCTCTCCCTCAAATTTTGTGTAATAATAACTCATCTTTAGAGGCTTTGGCATCAATTAATTCTGGGATCCCAATATCATCTAGTTTAAAGATTCAATCCCTCCAATTGGTTGAATCAAGCATCAACTTCTGAATGTGAGAGATTGAAATTAGGTGGGGGGGATTTAGAGTTGTTTTGATTTCCCATAGTTGTTGTTGATCCTATAGTTTAGGAATCCACTTACATGGTTCCTCCCAAAAGAGAGAAATGTTTTTGTCCTTGACTTCCAAAAAACAATGGTTTTGGATCAAAAAAATTTTCATCCAAGCCATGTTCCAGATCATTGAGCCTTCTCTCTCCTCCTCCATTCTAACTAATTGTTGTTCATAAATATGAGGTACATGTTTATTCCTCCATATTCAATCCAAAAGAGTTTTTCCTCCTTTTAACCACTGCCACCAAGTTTTGTATCTGATAACTGAGTTCAACAAATTTGGGTTCCGAAGTCATGGCGCAGACCCACTCGACCCTCAGGTCAAGGATCCTCTTACAGGATTGTTCTATATGCCCTTCGAGTCGGCTCGACTCTTTTGGATTCTCTGTTGGAATCCCCTTTCAAATTGATCCACATGTCCTTTTCCGCGGCTCACAATTTTGTGAGTTCGCGAGTCGTGACATCTGACTCTTCCTCTGCCATCTCGCGATATCCGAGATTGTGAAATGGGTACAGATCCGCCCTCCTTGCGTGAATACTGGCTAGGATAAGCACTAGTGCCTTTTTCCTCTTGCACCTTTGCGAGTTCAAAGTTTCAACCTTTGGCACCTTCTTTTCCGAACCCCCGAGAGGCGAGATTTGACCTTTCTCCTCTTGTTCTCACTACTCGTGACTTCGTGAGTCGAACGCTCAAACCTTCATCCCTTTATCTCCCGAGTCCCTGAGACGCAAGAGGTCAACAAGGTGTTGAATCCTCAAAATGCATGACGTGTGTCTGACTGATTATTTCTCGGGCCCACCATGTGGTTCTTCCACGTGTCTCTTATGTGCAACCTCGGCACTTCGTGACTTCTCTTCTCGCAACTTGGGGTACCCAAACTTTGGGCTTTCACCTTATGAAACCCTGAATTCATGAGATCCCTAGATCTCTGCCACCTATCCTCCTCCTAACGGACGGTCCTGATTCACTTTGTAGCTTCGCCACTCGCGAAGTTGAAAAACTTCTCTTTCGGACCTCTGATGCCCAAAACCCCAATATGGGTGATTTTGTGACATGTGTCCTCCCAATCGGGCGGCTTAGATTTTCCCACTATTTCGGGACTTTTCCTCTCGCAATTTCGCGAGTCTCGCTACAAAGGTTTCGACCATTCACCCTCCCGAAAACAGGAGATGTGATTTCATGAGTGATCCAACGACCCTCGTTGGTTCAGATCCTATGGTTCGATTTTCCTGATCTTGCACTGGACGAATGTTGTCGTAACTCCCTTGCTCCTCTGTGAGATCTGACGGCTTCCGGGACTTCACGAATCCTCCACAAAGGATTCTGACTGTCAAATGCCTCCTTAATGTTTTCTACGAAATGACCAAGTATGCCTTCACGAAATCGGTCCACCAACAAGCCAATGTTGTTGCGCCTTCTTCCAACATTTTAAGGCACAAATTCCTTTGATCTTCCTCCACAACTCGAGTCTTCAATAAGACTCCCACACACACTCCTTGTATAGAATCCTTCAATTACTTCAAAGAATTGAAGTCCTTCGACTCTGCGCACTCCCTGCAGCAGTAGTCCTTCAACAATTTTTCAGGTTCACAACCTCTAAGACTTTACTCCGCTCCTGTGCTCAACTTGCACTTCTATGAGAATGAGAACAATTGTTATCCCTCCTGCGCCTTCAGAGATAAACTTTGAATTCTGTTAACACACTCCTTGCGGACAAAATTCACTGCACTCCTTGCAGGAATTTTACTCACTCAGTCAGAGAAACAATTGAAATTCATTCCTTACTCTCTCTCAGAATTCAAACACAAAGCATGAAATCATATACACAGCATATAAAGAAAATGTATAACATAAAGTAAACATCCATGAGCATAACACTCAACATGCATACACAGAGAACAAATACGACACCATGAATTTGAATCAAAGCTCTTTATATTAATTCAAATCTCTGTACATGGGTGTTTTCAACTACAGCTCTCTGCTCTCTTCTCTATGCTCTATGCTCTATTGACATAATAATATTTCCACTATACAATGAGGGTGTCCATATCCCATTTCCCTCTTGTGCTAAAAAACTGTCTAATCTAAGCATTAAATTCTATCTACCTACATTCATTACACATAAAGGATCCTATCTACTATGGACGAGAGTGGATCGCTCAAGGTACTTTTACAATAATACATGCATGCCTCCACTTAATGACTTCATTAATATTTCAAAACATTTTCAAAAAATGTGCTCGGTTCTTTTCCAGCTATCTCTTATCTCCACGTTGTCTCGCTGCTGGCTATGCTTGCACGCCTTGAGATGCTCCTGCATCAAACTCCCTCGCTTGAAAATTTTCATGGGCTCTTGTCCATGAGCCCGCGCACGGTCTGTCCATGCTTCTGGATTTCTGCTTCATTCTCCCAGCTGGCATATTCAACTAGATGGCCCTTCCACTTGACCAAGTATTCAAAGTATTGCTTTCGTCTGGTCCTCTTATCAACTCTTTTGTCCAGTATGCACTCCATTTGTGGCTTTTCTGCAACTCGCATTTGTTTTTTCCATTGAATCTCTGGTTGTTCACTACCTGCTTCTGCTTCCTCAGCTTTATAAGGGTACAAATTCGAGACATTGAATATCGGAGAAATTATGATCCCATCATTTAATTCAATCTCATATGCATTCGCCCCAAATTTCTTCAAGACCTTACATGGTTCGATTTTCTTCATCTTCAGTTTATTATATGTTCCACTCGGGAACCTTTCCTTTCTCAAATGTGCAAGGATCAAATCACCAACTTCGAACTGAATTTGTCTCCTATGTTGATCTGCTCTTCTCTTATATTCTTGGTTCGAATGTTGCAATCGCTCCTTCACCTGGCTGTGAAGTTCCTTCATCGCCTCTGTGAAATATTCTGCACTAGCACTCCTAGTCACAATCTGTTCTGAATCCCTCAGCTCAGAAATTCCTCTTGGTTGCATGCCATAGACAATCTGAAATGGACTCTGTCCTGTGCTCCTATTAAGCGAGTCATTATAAGAAAACTCTGTCTGTGGTAATGTGTTGTCCCATTGACTCTGGTGTTCTATCACCAAGCTCCTCAGCAAGTCTTGCAAAATCATGTTCACGACTTCTATCTGTCCATCCGTCTGAGGATGATAAGATGAACTAAATGACAAGTTTGTTCCCATATTTTTCCATAAGGTTCTCCACAAGTTTCCTACGAACATGGTGTCTCAATCTGAAACTATGCTCCTTGGTAAGCTGTGAAGTCGAATGACTTCTTTGAAAAACAGGTTCGCAATGTGAGTTGCTTCACTGGTTTTCTTACATGGAATGAAATGTGCCATTTTGGAAAATATATCCACTACCATAAAGATTGAGTCAAACCCTCTTTGTGTTCTTGGCAACCCCAATATGAAGTCCATGTTGACTACATCCCACGACCTCTTAGGTATGGGTAATGGCTGATAAAACCCTGTATTCTGCCTCTTTCCTTTTGAATGCTGACAAATTCTACATATGTCCACGGATCTTTTGACATTTGTTCACATTCCTGGCCAAACATATGACTCATTCAGCTTTGTGAACGTCTTGTCATGACCTAAATGTCCAACCAATCCTCCATTATGTTTCTCCTTCAGCAAATTCCCCCTCATGGATCATTTTGGAATACAAAGCTGATTAGCTTTAAATAGTAATCCTTCTTGGATCATGTATTCTACCCATTGGCTTTTATTCCTGAGAATTGGATTCTCACCTGCTTCATACACCTCTTTAAAATATGGATCATCTCTGTACATGTCCCTGAGATCATCAAAACCCACTGTTTTGACTCTGAACTCCTGCAATAGCAAACATTTCCTGCTCAAAGCATCAACAACTTTGTTAGCAGTTCCATAAATATGTTTAATCACAAAAGTGAAATTTTGCATATATTCAACCCATTTAACATGTATTTGATTCAACTTCTCCTACAGTTGAGTCACAAATTACAATGCATGATTATCACTGTACAGGATAAACTCCTTAGGAATCAAATAATGTCTCAATTTCTTCAATGCCTGAATAATAGCATAGAATTACTTATCATACGTGGAGTATTTTATCTTGGCTTCATTCAGCTTCTCGTTGAAGTATGGTATTGACTTGTCTTCCTGACTCAAGACTGCCCCTATTGCAAATCCACTTTCATCACACTTCACTTGAAATGTCTTTTGTAAATCCGACAACACCAGAATTGGTTGTTCCGTGATTTTCCTCTTCAACAGATTAAAAATTTTCTCTGCCTCTTCTGTCCAGTGAAAGGACTTGTGTCTCTTCTTTAGTGTGTCCATCATCGGTGCACTAATTCCATTGAAATTCTTGATGAACTTCTGATAGAAACTAGCCAATCCGTGAAAACTTCAAACTTCAAAGATATTCTTTGGTGACGACCAATTCTTAATCACCTCCACCTTATCTGGATCCATCCTCAACTTATCTGTAGAAATAACAAAACCCAAATAAATGAGATTTGTATTCATGAATGAGGATTTATTCATGTTTATCACCAGCTTCTCTTGCTGTAACCTCTTCATCACTGTAGCCAAATGTTTGAGATGCTCTACTTTTGTTTTACTGAAAATCAGTATGTCATCCAGATACACAATGACAAATTTTCTAACGAAATCCTTCAGGACTTCATTCATCAACCTCATGAAAGTACTCGGTGCGTTTGTTAAACCAAACGGCATAACAAGCCATTCATAAAACCCTTCGTTAGTCTTGAAGGTTGTCTTCCATTCATCACCTTCTCTCATACGAATCTGGTGATATCCACTTTTCAAATCAATCTTCGAAAAAAAATTGGCTCCACTCAAGCAATCCATCAGATCATCCATCCTTGGCAATGGAAATATGTACCTGATGGTTATTTTGTTGATTTCCCTCGAGTCAGTCCACATCCTCCAACCTTCGACTTTCTTCGGACTGAGTACTGTCGGAAAAACACACGGACTCAATCTTTCTCTGACCAAACCTTTGTCCACCAAATCCTGGACTTGTCTTTTGACCTCTTCATTCTCCTGCGGTGTTAATATGTACGCTGCTTTGTTTGGAAAACTATCTCTATGCATGAGATCAATTTGATGACTTATACTTCTAATCGGTGGCAACGAACGAGGTAGTTTGTCCACTACTATGCTAGCGAACTCTTCCAACAGTTCTTGAACCTCTTCTGGTAAATCATCTACCCTTGTGATGGTTAAAACAATATTTGGATTCCTGACCACAATGAATTGTGGTTCCTCCTTCCTCTTAACCTCTGTAAGAAGTTCCTTCCCACTCATGAGAAGTGCAGTGTTGCTTACCTCCGGTTTTATTTATTTATCTTTGATCAGCAACAGCATGTGAGTTCTTCCATTTTTATCTAGGGTGTATGTGTTCATTCTCCCATCATGAATCATATTCTTGTCATATTTCCATGGTCTACTCAACAATAGATGAAAAACATCCATAGGAATAACATGACAGAGTATTTCATCTTTATACCCTCCTATTTTAATCTCAACTAAACATTGTTTAGTCACATTTACCTAATGTCCTTTTTGTAACCACGAAACTTTGTATGGGCTTGGATGATCAATCATCTCCAACTCCAGTTTTTCTACCATCTCTATTGAAATGAGATTGTCTGTGCTACCACTGTCCACAATGACCTTGCATACCCTGTCCTTGGTCTTGCAAGCAGTCCGAAAAAGTCCTCTCCTTTGGACCGAACTCTCCACTTCCTTCTCTGGTGTCAAAAGAACTTTTTGCATCATCAACGATCTTCCGCCTTCAGCATCCTCTGCCTCAACATTTCACCTTTGTGCTTCGAAAATGTGAGTCTCTCCTTCCTCTTTCTTCTTGTCTGGACATTCATAAGACTTGCGTCCAACCTTTCCGCACGTGAAACATGTTATCACTCCACCTCTTCCTCTTCCTCTACCTCTAGTACGAGGAAAAATTTTGTTATCAGCATACTCTCCCCTCTGATCAACATACTGCCTTCTCTACCCATCATATTGCCCTTTCTGTGACCTTCCACCTATCTCAATCTGAGGTTTCTTCCATTCTTCCTTAGGATTCTGATTTCTATCCTAGACAACTGATTTGCCATTTGATTGACTTTTTCCTCAGCCTCTTTGACCTTGTTTTTAGCTCAGCTTCTCTTCCGCCTTTAGATCCATTTGATAAGCATATTCCACCATTTGGATGGTCATCATGTTCATATCATCCTGAATTTTGTATCTCGGGGCATTCATATACCTCGCAACCTTTTCATTATTACTTTCACAATGACCTGCTCTGATGTTCAGCCTGTAGAACTCTTCAGTATACTCCTTTACTGTCATTAGCTTCTGTCCCAAATTCTGCATCCTTCGAAAAAGAGAAATTTGATAATCCATGGGAATGAATTTTTCCTTCATCTTTGTGATCATCCTATCCCAACTCTTGATTTTCTACTTACCTTGGCAGCGTGTGTCAACTTGCAGTTCATCCCACCACAATGTTGCATGTCCTTTAAGTCTCGTGATAGCATGTTTCACCTTCTTGTCTTCTTCGACATCTTCATAGTCAAAATATGTGTTCAGAGCTCTAATCCAGTCTAGAAGCTCTTCAGCATCCAAGTTTCCCTCATAAAATGGAATGTTCATTTTGGCTCTTTCACTCATTCTTGCAACAGCTCTAATCAAGCATTCATTTGCTACATCTTCTGCTACAATTTCTTCTTCTTCATGTCCAGTGTCATCTTCTCTTTCGGACTCACTGACATCTCCAATATCAGCTGTGCGTGTTTGTTTTATTTCCACATCCATGAGTCTGGCGCAAATGTCATACAGATCTCTTTCCACTTCTGGATTCTGCACCTACCTGCCCCTTCCTTCTGGCATTTCCCTATCCTCTAGCAAATTGGGTGTTTTCCTGTCTCTTCTCCTCGACAGCATGGCTGAAATTCCTTCTCTCTTTTCCTACCTTAAATATACAAACAAGAATCAGGCTCTAATACCAGATGGCGCAGACTCACTCGGCCCTCAGGTCAAGGATCCTCTTACAGGATCGTTCTATATTCCCTTCGAGCCGAATCGGCTCTTTCAGATTCTCTGTTGGAATCCCCTTTCAAATCAATCCATAGGTCCTTTTCCGTGGCTCACGATTTCGTGAGTTCACAAGTCGTTACATCTGTCTCTTCCTCTGCGATCTTGCGATAACCGAGATCGCAAAATGGGTACAACTCTCCCTTTGTCAGCGCCCTCCTTGGGCGACCTTCTGGCTAGGCTAAGCACTAGCGCCTTTCACCTCTCACACCTTCGCGAGTTCAAAGGTTCAACATTTGGCACCTTCTTTTCCGAACCCTCGAGAGGCGAGATTTGACCTTTCTCCTCTCATTCTCGCTACTCGCAACTTCGGGAGTCAAATGCTTGAACCTTCATCCCTTTATCTCCCGAGTCCCCGAGACGCAAGAGGTCAATAGGGTGTTGACTCCTCAAAATGCGTGATGTGTGTCCGACTGATTATTTCCCGGGCCGACCGTGTGGTTCTGCCACGTGTCTCTTATGTGCAACCTCAACACTTCGTGACTTCGCTTCTTGCAAGTTGGGGTACCCAAACTTTGGGCATTCACCTTATGAAACCCCGAATTTGCGAGATCCCTAGATCTCTGCCACCTATCCTCCTCACAACAAACGGTCATTATTCACTTCGTAGCTTTTCCACTCGTGAAGTTGAAAAACTTCTCTTTCGGACCTCCGATGCCCAAAACCCCGATACAGGTGATTTCGCGACACGTGTCCTCCCAATCGAGCAGCTTAGATTTTACCTCTATTTCGGGACTTCGCCTTTCATGATTTCGCGAGTCTCGCTACAAAGGTTTCAACCCTTCGCCTCCCGAAACCCAAAGATGTGATTTCGCGAGTGATCCAACGACCCTCATTGGTTCGGATCCTACGGTCTGATTTTCCTGGTCTTGCACTAGACGAATGTTGTTGTAACTCCCCTGCTCCTTTGCGAGATCTGATGGCTTTCGAGACTTCGTGAATCCTCCAAAGAGGATTCTAACCGTCAAATTCCTCCTTAATGTTTTCTGCGAAATGGGAAAGTATGCCTTCATGAAATCGGTCCACTAGCAAGCCAATGTTGTTGCGCCTTATTCCAACGTTTTAAGGCACAAATTCCTTTGAGCTTCCTCCACGACTCGAGTCTTCAAGAAGACTCCCGCACGCACTCCTTGTGATGAATCCTTCAATTACTTCAAAGAATTGAAGTCCTTCGACTCTGAGCACTCCCTGCAGCAGTAGTCCTTCAATAATTTCTCAAGTTCACAACCTCTAATACTTTACTCGGCCTGCGCACACCTTGCATGGCTCATGTGTTCAATTTTCACTTCTGCGAGAATGAGAACAATTGTTATCCCTCCTGAGCTTTCATAGATAAACTCTGACTTCTGTCAACGTACTCCTTGCGGACAAACTTCACTGCACTCCTTGCAGGAATTTTACTCACTCGGGCAGAGAAACAATTGAAACTCATTCCTTACTCTCTCTCAGACTTCAAACACAAAGCATGAAATCATATACACAACATATAAAGAAAATGTATAACAGAAAGTAAACATCCATGAGCATAAAACTCAACATGCATACACAAAAAACAAATACGAAACCATGAATTTATATCAAAGCTCTTTCTATTAATTCAAATATCTGTACATGGGTGTTTTTAACTACAGCTCTCTGCTCTCTTCTCTATTCTCTATGCTCTATTGACATAATAATCTTTCCACTATACAATGAGGGTGTCTATATATTGTTTCTCTCTTGTGCTCTAAAATTGTCTAATCTAAGCATTAAATTCTATCTACCTACATTCATTACACATAAAGGCTCCTATCTACTATGGATGAGAACGGATCGCTCAAGGTCCTTTTACTATAATACATGCATGCCTCCACTTAATGACTTCATTAATATTTCCAAACATTTTCAAAAAATGTGCTCGGTGCTTTTCCAGCTATCTCTTATCTCCATGTTGTCTCATTGTTGGCTATGCTTGCAAACCTTGTGATGCTCCTGCATCAAGTCACAATCCCCCTGCTAGTTTAGGGAGGAAAAATTTATCACATGAAACCATGACCCATTTCCTTGATGTTCTCTTTCCATTCAATAGGAAGTTTATCTAGAGATTCATATGTTTTTTAGAATATCTTTGGGAGCTTGTAATGATTAAAAAATATATAAGGGGATGTCCTATAAAACTGAATTGAGGAAGAATAAGTGCCTAACAATATTAAGATATATGAATGTCCACGATGAGATCTTCCTTTACATATTTGCTAGAAGATCCTCCCAAGAGACATTTATGGAATCATTTTCCAAAAGAGGAAGCCCAAGATATTTGGATGGAAGGGAGCTCTTTCTAATGCCCATAATTCTAGAAATGTTGAATTGGACTAAGATTGTGGCGTTGAAGTAGAAAATATGGGATTTATCTTGATTTATGGATGTACCATATGCTACCATAAATTCATCCAAAACCCTTCTAATTGCTCTATTTTCTCTAAAAGATGGTGTCCATGTACATATAATATCATCTACAAATTGGTTATGAGAAATTAGAGGGTTAATCCCATGAAAATAGAGACCTTTTATCACTCCCTCTTAAACTAAATGACATTAAGGCTTCTACCAAGGCCCCCATCCATGAAAATGAAAAGGAAGGGTGAGAGGGGGTGTCCCCTTATCTAATTCCTTGGGAAGGAGAAACATTTTAAGATGAGGATCCATTTACCAAAATAGAAAATAATGTTGACGAGGTTAGGGAAAGAACCCAACCAACCCAAGAATTAATGAAGCCAAAAGCATAGAGACCTTGTCATATATATTTCCAACTAATCTTGTCAAAATAATTAGACATGTCCAAATTAATAAGCATGCCCGTAGAATGGGTGTTTTTTAGTGAATGAATCACTTCATGGGCAAGGATAACATTGTCTAAAGTTTTTTTTCCATAAACATAACAATATTGTTCCGATTATATAAGAAGGGTCATACAGAGCTTAAGGTGGGATGAAATCACTTTGGTGATGATCTTGTAAACGACGTTGGATAAGAAAATAGGATGGAAGTTACTTGGGTTCAAGCCATTTTGTTATTTAGGAATGAGGGTGATAAAACATGAATTGAGGGTAGGAGAGACTCCCATGATGCGACAAGATTCCTCCTCAAGGTCCCAAACTTCCTATTTGATAATTGGCTAACAATGATGGCATAAGTCAGTGGTAAACACATATTAGCCAGGGGATTTACCCATAGGAATTTCCATAACCGCTCGCTCTACCTCCTGCAAGGTGATAGGTCTCATAAGCATATTGATATCATTAAGCTCAGTGGAGACAAGCCTTGAGATACAATGTTGGGCAGTGGAAGCCCATAGACAACAATACAATACAACAAAAACTAGAGAAAGAGGAAAACAAACATGCACAGAATGCAGTCACACATGAGGCACAAAATTTACGTGGTAAAACCCTCTAAAGTCTAGAGGGAAACATCTACGGGACAATGGAAATCATTGTATTATCAAGAACCAGGAGATTATAACCACAACTTGGAAACCGGGGGTAGCTTGAGAGAGGGCCTTAAGCTCCTTCTCAATATTTGCCGCTACGGGCTACATATTTAAGCCATTTCTCCTTGAGTTACCTGAAACTGAATGCAATAAATGTTTCCCTATTCGTACTAAGTGGTTTCAACTAAAAACCAATAATAGATGTTGTTGGAAACAACCGTGAACCAAATAGACCAATTTGTTAAAATACTTATCACATTCCAACAATCTCCACCTTGACAACAATTTAGCTGATATCATTCCATTGTCCATTCATCACCTTCTTGTAATATAAAGATAGGTGATACCGGTGCTTTCAAAATACAAAGCACCCATTTCACTTCTTCATCTGGATTTGTCATGTGATCACTCACAACACCCTGCATGCGAAATATATGATCTTCTCATCACTAAATTATACATTCTTCTAGAATACTATACACAAGACATATTTTTTTTCTTATTCATCACTTGACATAAACTTGTAGAAATCTTCTACCAGTTTCATGTTAAATTCATACAGAATTTATGAGTGTATTTTCCACGCACTCACGTTGTGATAACCAAAACTCACCTTTACTCAAACGTCCAAGACAACTAAGCCAACCTATTGATAGTAACCATGCTTGTCCTTGCAACAAGCATATCGTCAACTACTTAATCACCAAGATTGTGAATATAATATTTTTTCCCACTTCTTGTAAATATTGGCTCACCATGAAGGAATCAACATCATGTACCAACTTCCTGGGTACCATTAGGCCATACAATGAATTACTTGATCTTTGCAAACAACTCTTTCGTCACGATCCAGCCAAGTGAACTCGACACAAGCTCACCTTGCACCTTTCAATGGAGTCAGTGTGCTCCACCTTAACATGGACATCTCCTTGACCAAATCCGGCCAAGCCTGCCAAATTAGCTTACCCTTCTCACTTCCATGCCCATTTCTTTGGAGTTTCACCTAGCCTAAACAGACTTCATTACATGCAATTTCATGGAAATTAAAACACGAGAAACTAACATGACACGAAACCCACCCCTATCACCTAAGTCTACGTCTAGACTTTACCAGCGAGATACCAGGGGTACGTATGCGTAAATGAGGTCTTACAACAGTATGCCCAATTACATACAAAATTGCAAATTACAACTCCATAAGAAAAATAAACAAATGTTCACATGATAGCCTCCTTTGAAATTACCTTTGCTACCATAGTTGTCAGTTTCCTGGTCATTGATAATCTTGGATTCCACGTCTTGGCCATAAAGACTGAAAATCCTCTACACAGGCTTTTGTCATCTATAGACCATGCAAACCCTTCAACGAACCATCAGAATTCAATATCTGCTGCAACCATCTTGTTTAGATTAAACTACAAGAAAAACTTGACAGAAAAGGAAGAGAACAAGAAACCACTAACACAGGACCAGAACCGGAACCGGAAATGAAAAAAAACCAAAAAGAACCTGGGATAGACTACTCCATATACAAGTGCCCACTCTTTCTCTTTTTGTTTCTTTGTCCAACATTTATCTTGCCAACTTCCAGGGCTCTGAAAGCCCTCCTACCTTGTCACGTTCCAGATCACTAGGCCGTGACTCCTTTTCTTGCAGAATGCGGTCCCTGCATACAACGCCAAACTTCTTTCTCATGGACTATGCTCCATGCATTATCTCTTCACAATACTACTATCTGTTCTTGGCAACATGTATTCCTGCACATGGCCAATGATCAACCAACACTTGAACAATAAGCGATGGCACCACTAGAAGATTGCAAACTCTTCGAGACAACAATCATACAACTCTCCAACAATATTATAGTAACATTGTCGAATAAAAATATCACAGTATGTATGTTTCAAAGCTTTCACCAGTACCTCTTAAATGCTCACGAAAGATTCCTTTCTCACGTTCTTTTGCTAGTGGCTCCCTCTAATAATGTCAAATTTAATTGACAGGTCCTTTAAATAACACACTGCTCCACATTAGCTTCCAGTTTTATTTTCCACACAATTTGCAATGACCTCTTCAGCAATCTGTTTATAAAATAGAAACCTCAAAAATCCGTGACATACATCGACTGTATTTTATGTGCAGAGGTGACTCTCCTCTAACCTCAGCAATAGAGATCAACTGGGGCTCTCTCTTTTGCAAATTTATGCTCCTTCCTTTACAAAATTGTGGCTACCGTACTTTTATATATATATATATATATATATATATATATATATATATATATTGTGTATGAGGGCGCTACTCCATTTTTCCACACGGGTTGTGCTTTCATTCTATGTAGATGTGTTGGATCAACATCTACTGAATCATTTACAGGGGCGTGCTTTACTCCCCGCAGGATCCTCACTTCCAAGACAACAGTGCAAACTATCCACGTTGCGGATCCTTCAGCAGAATCCTTACACAGATCAGTGGACGGTGAAAAATAACAGAGTCTCTCCTCTGCGCAGTGGTGGCTCTCCTAACCTCAACGATCACCAACAAGATCTACACTTAGACAAAAGTGGAATTAATTCCACTAGCAACAGCTACCTCAACAACGACTCATGTCCACACAACAATTATGACACAGTTAGACAATGCTATAATAGACGACTTCCTTACTCAGCCTTTAACCAAACTCTGATACCATTTGTTAGGCAACAAAAGCTCACAGACAATAATACAATACAACATAAACCATAAAAAAAAAAAAAAAAAAACATCTACATAATGCAGTCACACATGAGGCACATAATTTACATAGTAAAACCCTCTAACCTTCAAAGGGAAACATCCATGGGACAATGACAATCATTCTATTATCAAGAACCAGGACATTACAACCACAGCTTGGCAATCAGGGGCAACCCGGGAGAGGGCCTGAAGCCCGTCCTCAATATTTGCTGTTAGGGGATACATATTTAAGCCATTTCTCCTTTAGGGGATACATATTTAAGCCATTTCTCCTTCAGTTACCTGAAACTGAATGCAATAAATGCTTCACTATTCTTACTAAGTGGTTTCAACTAAAAACCAAGAATAAATGTTGTTGGAAACAACTGTGAACCAACTAAACCAATTTGGTCAAATAGTTGTCACATTACAACATACGCCACATAATTAACCTTATAAATCATTGTAAAAATCAACCGTGTATTGTTCAATATCCAAGTGAGAAATGATATTATTACCTTGTTCATCCTGAAGTTCTGTGATTTCGTTGGAGTGACTATGTTAGAGTGCCTATGTTGGATTATGGAACGACGATTTGTTTTTCAATTCCTTTCTCCTTCTTTGAGCGACTGAACCCGACATTTATATCTCTATAGAATATCCTCTTCTGTGTAATGTTCCTCTAGCTAGGAGTTCATATACTATCATTCCTGTGTAAGATCCTTCGAGCGTTCTTGAAGGATGACTCGTTGCTAGAATGCCGCCATATTGGACTCCAAATCTATTTTGGCCTGAAAGATATTGCCAAAAACATTTTTATTTCAAATTTTGAGATGCTACTTGAGGTTCTTAAGATTCTAATGGAACCTGTACATAAGTGTACCCCTGTCAATGGCTGCATTTTTCTGCCAACGAGCTACATTCTCCTAAAAATTAAGGTGCAAGAGAAACAAGTTATCAAATCAAAAACAATGTAAGTAAGGAGATACCTAGGATCTCCATAGTTGAACTTTAATTCTTCTATGAATGAATTTCTATCCCAGTTGGATATGTTCCCCAAGAAATAGACTGTACATATTGGCATTCACATGCATCCATAATGCCCTGTAGATATTGGCATTCACATGCATCCACAATGCCCTGAAGATTTATCCTCTCCCCTATCAATTTAGGATAGCCTTCTCCCTCTTCGGCATCCATAGATTCATCCATATCATTGGAAGGGGAGTCCTCTTCCCTTCCTTTCAGCTTCCTTCCTCCCTCCCTTTGTGACCGGATCCAAAATTGTATCTTCTATCGATTGTGTATTTTCACCATTTAGTTCCTTGGTAGCTAGATCCTCTAAATCACTAAGGGATGGCTTGAGAATTTCAAACATTTTTTTTTGTTTTCATCCATTTTAATCGAGATGAAGCTCTTGATTTCTTGATTGGATTTTTTTTTGGTACATTCATAAATCCCTCCACTGGTCGGTTCCCTTTTGGCTTTATATTGGGAGGGAAATCTCTAAAGAGATGTCCATGTTCATGCCAACTATAAACAAGAATGTGTTTATAGTTTAGGGTTTGCACCCACTTTGAGTCATGATGGCTGAGATAGATGGCTTCTAGGCTTTGAAACATTTATGAAAACACATATTTTGGCATATGTCAAAGGTTCGTTCATAAAAACACATATGGGCATATGGATTATATCTTCCCTAATAACTTCTTAGCTTCTGTAATTTTGACCAAAGTTCCTAGGGTATTACCTATACCCTCAAACAAAAACAAAGGTTCATAGGGTATTACCTATACCCTCAAAGATTTCATCATGACAATATTCCCCGATAAAATACATGCCTAGGTGCATAAGAAAAAGTCCTCCTTCTAAGCCACATGCTAAGAAAGTTTATGATTACTGATCCTTCATATAATGGACATAGTTTCCCATCTTGCATGTCTAGATCGCATATCTCGACATCACATCGACCTTGGGAATACATTTACCTGGTTCCTAGGATCAATCCGGGTTTGGATGCAATGTATCATCCTCTGAGATTGGCTCCTTACCTCTACTACTCTCACTCGCAATGGGTTTCATTGCCTCCTAACTTACCACCCACACCACGGTTCTTTATTATATCGTAGAAGGAGGGGGAAGTTCTCCCCACTCCCCGGGCTGACGTTGTCATAAGAAAAAGGAAACAAAGAAACGCACAGAACTATGTAGAAAACCTAGATTCGTACATAGAAACCATGGTGATCCCATTTAACAAAGAAATGCAGAGAACTTCTATAAAATCGAGGCTATCAAAATTGCTTCTATATTGTTAATGTTCATTTTTTAACGAAATTCAATTAACAATATTAAATCCTTTTATTAATATCATTTTTCTTTAATTATTTTCTTCCAAACTTGTTTAACATCTTCTGAATTTTGAGGATACAAATTTGATATTTAATCTTTTTATTAAAATCAGTTTTCTTTAATTATATTTTTCCCGTCTTGTTTAACATCTTCTAACTGAATTTGAGAGGATACAAATTTGTACAAAATCTTAATTTTTGATTATTTAAATTGTATTTATGAAAAATCCCTTAAAAAAAAAACTACGATTATATATATGTAACCACTAAATCTAAAAATCCAATAATTTCTCTCCAAAATTTATGAAAAATTAAACTAACATACAGAACGTTTAGACTTTTCTGTATCAAATTACGGACTTTTCTGGCGGTTCCAAACTAGCCAATATTATAATCGGAATTATTACAAAACTACTCAAGTGTGGTTATGTTATGTGTATATTCACGATGCTTCTTCTTATTGTTGATAAGATAATGCCACGAATTTGTGCACTCAGAAGATTTTGGAAGATCTCATCTTTACTTGAGACTATGGGCACCAATGCATTTTTAATTTTCACGGACTTCAAAGGGTGAAGACGTGTTCAAGATTTCATGAGTTGATATTGTCGGGACCAATTCATCTTATAATAATTACTGACAAGAGGAAGCGTTGAAGATCTCATGACTTAAGATGTATTTTGGTCAAAGGGCCTATCCATTACACCATTTTCTAGAATAGTCAAAATGTTTTGTTTGTAAGAAAAACTATCGAGCAATTCACACGTAAAGCTATGGAACAACCGTTGAACATTAAACCTGTAAACCATCTCAATGCTTTGATTAAATTGCCATCCTTCAAAGATATTATAATACCTATAAATCAATAACCATTAAGTTTTTAAATTAAATACATAAATACAAAGATATTAAATTAAATACATAAATATAAAATTAAATACATAAATATAGTTTTTAAATTAATTTTTTAAATTAAATACAAAGATATTAAATTAAATACATAAATAAATATATTAATAAAATATTAATACACTAATATATTAATAATACATTTATAATGTAGTAATACATATTAAAATATTAATGCATTAATAATGTAAATGCATTAATTAATTTGTATATTAATACATTGTTAAAATATTAATACAGTAATAAAATATTAATATATTAAAAATTCATTATTACATTACTATAATGTATAAATTAAAGTATTTATTAATACACTTATAAAGTATTAATATATTAAAAATCATTATTATATTACTATAAGATATAAATTAAAGTATTTTAACACATTAATATATTTATCTAAAATGAATACATTATTGAAAATGACCATGATTGATTATGATTGATCATAATCATGGTTTCTAATGATCATAACTATGAATGACATTGATATATTAATGTATATTGCATTGTATTAATTTAAATAACTAATATATTAATGCATTTTTAAAAAAATAATAAAATAGTAATACATGAATAAACTAATAAAATAAACCAATATATTAATAAAATAATACATTAATAAAGTAGTAATGCATTACTAAAGTATTAATACATTATTCATTAATGTATAGATTAAAATAAAATATTACATTAATGTATAATTCAATGTATCTATTAATTAATACATTAATAATGTAATGTATTAATTAATTAATACATTTATAAAATCTTAATTAATGCATTGCTAAAGTTTTAATACATTAATAATACATCATTACTATCATAAAAAAATAACATTTAATACAATAAATACATTAATAAATACATTTATAAAATCTTAATTAATACATTACTAAAGTATTAATACATTAATAATACATTAATAATACATTATTATTATCATAAAACAAATAACATTTAATACAATAAATGCATTAATAAATGCATTACTAAAATATTAATACATTAAAACATTATTAAAATAAAATAATAAATACATTACTAAAATAAATCCATTAATAAATACATTACTAAAATAAATACATTACTAAAATATTAATACATTAAAATATTAGTTAAGTATTAATACATTATTCATTAATGTGATGTATAAATTAAAAAAAAAAAAAATTACATTAATGTATAATGCAATGTATTAATTAATTAATACATTAATAATGTAATGTATTAATAAACTAATACATTTATAAAATATTAAATAATATATTGCTAAAGTATTAATTAACTAATAAAGTAATACATTAATAATACATTATTACAATCATAAAACAAATAACATTAAATGCATTAATAAATACATTACTAAAATATTAATACATTAAAACATTAATAAAGTAGTAATACATTGATCTTAATAATGTTAATAATACATTATTAAAGCATTAATATATTAATATACTCATTGTCATTGACCATGGTTGACCATGAACATGGTTCAGTATGGTTGATTGAGGTTTATTATGGTTGACCATCCCCATGGATGACCTTGATTGACCATGTGGATACGATTATGGTGGGTCATGTTGATTATGTTTAACAAAAGTTTACTTTGGCATTACTACATTGCAATGGTGATTATGTTTTGTTCATCACATTGGACATTAGGTTTTGTCACATTGTGACGAAAGAAAAATGTTCATTCATTTGGGACGACGGGGAAATGCTCATCACATTGTGACGATAGGGAAATGCTCATCAAAATGCGATGTTCATTTATGTTCGTCACATTGCGATGATAGGGGAGTGTTCATCATACTACGACGATATGGCTATGTCATAACATTGTGATCGTCATATATGTTCGTCAAATTACGATCGTCATGTATGTTCGTCAAATTACGATCGTCAAATTATGTTCATCACATTGTGACGTTCATATATGTTTGTCACATTGTGACATTACAATTTTTGTCAATTTATGTTTTGATCATCACATTGCGACATCACGTTCTGTTTGTCACATTATGACATCAACTTTTACTCATCACATGACATTGTAAGGTTATGGTCATCAAATTACGACGAAGGGTTTTGGTTTGTGACATTATGGCATTGGAATGAGTTTGTCACTCTGTGATAGAGAGGATATGTTCATCACATAGCGAGATCATGAAGTGTTCATCTCATTGCAATGTTGTTCTATGTTGGTCACATGATTATGTTAGGTTGTGTACATCACATTGTGAAAATGGGTTGTGTTCATCCCATTGTGACATTTGGAAAGACAATGAAACGTCTGGATATGTGTCAGATTGCAATGTGAGGATATGATTTTACATTGCAATGACAGGACCTTGATAACATATGATCTTGAATTGTAAAATCTATCGCTTCCAAATAAGCGTACATAAAATAAGATGCATTTTGGTGTTGCAAATTGCAATTATCACTAAAATAAAAAAAGGGGTTAAAATAATAATTATGGTTTATAGTAATTCAATATGATTGATTTAATTACTATAAATCGATTTAACTATTATAATTATGGTTTATAAATAACTATGATTGATTTGTCATAGAAATATATATATATATATATATATATATATATATATATATATATATATATATATATATATATATATATATATATATATAATCATGTATCTCTTGATATATATCTCTAAAATGATGTGACCCAAGTGATATCTTATTAAGATTTAGTTTAAAATTTAAAATATTGTTTTCTTCTTGATATAATATATTTTTATTTTACATTTGATTTTTCATAAACACTTTTTATTATTAAAAAATAAATAATATAATTATTTAATACACTTAATTTTTTAATCAAATTATACATTAATCTAATGTATTAATATACTTTTAAAACAATATATTCATAATACATTTAATGCATTAATAAATACATTATTAAATATAAAAAATTAATACATTTTTACATTAAATTAAATTAAATTTAAATTATTAAATCATTATTATCATTAAAAATTAAATTATTTATTTTTATTTATTTTTATTAAATTTTTATTATTATAAAATAAATACAAATACAAATAACACTACTTATAATATTACTTTAACCTAAAAATAATATTAACCTTAATCTTATTCTATATTCACCTATACAAGTATCCTAGTTATAGATGAAGTTACATAAGGAAAGTCATTATAACAACCTAAATATTCATCACAACACCGGTTTCTCTATATGCATACCATCGTTTTATGTGTATATTTATTAATTTCAAACTTACATCTCAAATTATGAAGAACTAAACCGGGGATTTTAATAAAAGGGACAAAGAAATCGACCACTGAACGTGTATTAGTGTCACGAACCTCGAATATATATTTAATACCAATAAAAAAATTATTTCTTTTCGCGAGAAAATTAGTTTATCAATATAAAAAAGCAAGACCGATAATACATTAAAATTTAAAACTTAATATCTAAAACTCGACAAAACATCAATTATAAGGATTCTTTATAACGTAACACACCTCAATTATAAGGAATCTTTATAAGATTACTTATAAGAATTTTGTATTAGAATTTTTTTATAAATATTTTAAATTTAAATCAAATAATTTTAATAATATATTAAATTTTAATATTGATTAATGAATAAAGAATTATAAAAATAAAAACATAATTATAAAGTAAAAGTGAAGAATTATAAGGATTCTTTATAACGTAACATTCAAAATTTAGATTTTTTAGAATGATTTTGTAAAATATTTTAAATTTAAATCAAATAATTTTAAAAATATAACATTTAAAAAAATATATTAAATTTTATTATTGATTAACAAATAAAAAATTATAAAAATAAAAATATAATAAAAATAAAAAAATAATTATAAAATAAAATTTATTAAAACAAACTTAATCAATATACTAACTTAAAAAAATTGTATTCCACAAATTTATTCATTCGGCACAAATAAATATATATATATATAACAATATATTCATTCGGCTCTAATAACGAAGACAAACAAATAAATATATATATATAACAATATATTCATTCGGCTCTAATAACGAAGACAAAGAAATAGTAGACATTTAGTTATATATTCATTCGGTCGATTTAGTTATATGTTCATTCGGCACAATATAGTCAAACCGATATTTTCATTTAGTCATATAAGGCACTAATAGTGATTAATAACAACGTGGCAATAATAAATCGACCATTCGACTATTGATTCGATTCATTCGGTTAGTTATATATTCAGTTAAATGTCTACCGAGTATATATATATATATATATATATATATATATATATTCATTCGGCACTAATGTCTGCGATATATATGTTCATTCGGCACTAATAACTAAATGTATTTCACAAATTTATTCATTAGACACAAATAACCTTATTTTATTTCCAATCCAGGACAACAAATATTTAATATTTAAATATATAGTAAACTGAGACGATCAGTAATCAGTTCGACTACGGATTGGAAAAATATCCTTGACAGAGTGTTTAATTATTTTATCGACAATGTTTTGAAAAATGTATACAAAACTACGAGAATGTTTTGCGAAAAGATAAAAGTTATTAAACAACGCTAAACTATAAGTCCAGCTAAAGCAAAACAAAGGTTCGGCGTCGACCTTCGTCTTATAAGATACAATTTTGTCTGATCCGTGACAGACTGCTTCAAACCTATGCCAGTTCAAAGAAAATAGCTTCAAAACACTACAAGTAACATACAATTCGAGGCAAAGGTTCTTCTCAATACATTACAATTACTATCATTTCCCATTGGCGGTCACAAGTTAAATTTCCCTTCACTAATTCCAAATTCTTCTTGATGTTGAGATATAAAATCATTTTGAATGACTGGTTGTTCATTCAATAGCCAAATATCATCTCGCCAAGAGACCCGTCGGAGGCCTCAGTACTATCAATATACCCATGCATGGTGTCCGAATATATAATATGGGGCACTGAATGTCGATCGAGATAGTTCTGCATCATGATTCCCAATTCATCAGGAGTAATATGGTCTACCAAGTAATCAAGGTATGCCCGAACATTGTATTATCTAAATTTTATAAATATTAAGTTAGATGGCCAATTTAGGACGCCCTTTACAATAGATATTAATCAGTAGCCTACTTTGATTCCTCTATTGGAGATTTGATCATGTGGATGTGGATATTCATGTTCGAATGGGCCTTTATGACAAGATGCGCATAAACCCTTTTCCTCGTTCTGCTTATTATTTTCTTTGATGATCTATCACCATATTGGTTGTATCAATGCCACCATGTACATATCCATTGAATTTCTAGCTCGTATGTTCTCCCGTGAAGTAAATGGGACCAACAGGTGCCTGCAATCAAATAATATTTTATGCATAACGCATTGTTAACGATTCTTCCGACTTGTATCACACGAGAAGATGCATATATGACGTTGTCATCGTGTTTCATCTTACTGTTATGTCGTGGAAGTGGTTAGGGTTGGCGAAAACTTCCTCCTTCAAACCGGTTGTTCCACCACCTTGGAACCAAAATTTTCTTTTGCATGACTGAACATTTTTCTCAGAACCGCCATCACTTCTTCTTTCCTCTTCTCATCGTCGTGTTCCTAAATCCGATTCGTATGTTTCCCTGTGAAGTAAATGGGACCAACAGGTGACTGCAATCAAATCAACGCATTGTTAAAGATTCTTCCGACTTGTATCACACTCAAAAAGGTGAAACGCCCACCAGTAGAGAGATGAAATGCCAAGCTAATCCCGACTACTGCGCGCATCTGTAAATAATGCATCCAGCATGCCACCAACACGTATATGTATATGAAACGCTAGCAGCACATTCCACCACCACGTGGTAAAGAAACTTAAAATAAAATATACCTAGTAAAAACTCTATCACTCCAAAACCTTAGACACCTGCCATTTCAATAAAATGGTAGAAGCTTAGTACTATTGGTAACCATAATTATCTTTGCTAATTCACTGATATAGCAATTTAGTGAGCATTATGTAATTTTTTAATCATATTAAGTAAAAGTAAAAAAGTAAACATAGAAATGTATGTCTTTATAAAATCAAGAAAGTTAATTTATCAAAATCTCATCCATTGATCAAAGTACAAGACTAAAAATATGTCAGTATCTTCAATTCCTGATCACAAAATTAAAATTTATAATTTAAAGATTGATTAACCCATCTATTCTAATAGGAAGACACCTATCTGTGTAATTATCTACCCTCTATACCTTTCAATCCATGAAAAACATTTGAGGGGCCTTCTCCCACCAACATTTTCCAATCACCAAACCTTTGCCAAAGCTGATTGAGTACGCTAACGCTGATTGAGGGAGGCTACCATCATTTCAATGTTGAGTTATTTAATAAACATTGATTTTTTAAATATAATTAAAGGAATAAATAAATCTTCACAAATATTATAAAATATACGAATTGTGTAATAAGTAAATAGATTAAGATTAAAAATAATTATAAATTGACTAATTATTTTAAAATATTAAAATTAATTATCATTAAAAATAAATTAACCTTAAAAATAATTATAATATGATTAATTGTTTTGAAAAATTATAAATATGATTTTGTAATAGTTATGTGAAATTTTAATTATAATATGATTAATTGTTTTGAAAAATTGTAAATCTTTAATATAATTTTGTAATAGTTATGTCATGAGAAAATAATTTGATTTTAAATAAATTTATGTTTAATTATTGAAAAAATTTAAATTTTTAAATATAAAAAAGATCATCACAACTATATTGTTTATTATAAACTAAAAAATGATAATTTAAAAAAAACATAATTAACATTATAATTATGTTTAACTTAAATAAAAAATACAAACATTTAAACATGATAAAATATTACATATAAAAAAATTAACAAGATATATATATTAATTATATTATTATAATATAAAAATTAAATTTAATTGTACTATTATAATATCAAAATTATTTTTTAGTTAATTAAATTAATTTTGAATGAAAAGGAAACTACCCTTTTTCTCAAATGATAACTAAATCCAATTAACAATATTATATCAATCCATTTTAATTATTATGTTAACGAGACTCTTCTTAATATTATTCGTGACTTTATGTCACGAATTTGTGGAGTGACAAGACTTGACTTAAGTCTCTTGGCCCCATGGCAACTTTTAGTTTTCAGAGACTTCAAAGGGTGAAGAAGCGTTAAAGATTTCGTGAGTTGATATTGTCGGCACCGATTCATCTTATAATTATTCCTCACAAGTGGCAGCGTTGAAGAATCATGACTTAAGATGTATTTTTGTCAAAGGGCCCATTCATTACACCCATTTTCTAGCATAGGCAAAATGTTTTAGGTATGCAATTATGGTGAGTTAGTGTAAAATCAAATTACACACATTTTCTAACATAGTTATTATGTATGCAATTATGGTGAGTTAGTGTAAAGTCAAATGAGCACATTAGAAACAAACAGAACTTTATTTAGGCATTGTTAATAAGTAAAGGAAAGGGAAATGACTTAAATAATTGCGATAAATAAACACATAATCTAAATACTTTTCAATTATTAATTATAAAATAATATGAATCTATATTAGTCTTAATTTCAATTATTAAATAATATATTTAGATTATAGAGAGTGATATGCCACGATTCATTCACAAGAACTCTGAAGATATCATTTTGTCTTAACACTTTTCTCATTAATGCATTAAGATGTCATGAATGCATACTATCGGCACCCGTTTGTCATATAGTTATTATTGACCATAAAAAGCAACACCCAAAATTTAATTTGGCCATTACATTTATTTTCTTAAATCGACTTTATGAGCTATAGTCATCGAAATCGAACAAATATATGGTCCCATACACAAAATCGCCGTTTAGTGGTGACAAGGATTCGATTCTTCCTTTTTCTATTTTGAAAAACACCATCATGAGATATTGTTATTTTTATATTTCTAATATCACCATCATGAGATTTTGTTATTGGAAATTATTGAAATAATAAATAATTATTATGTAAAACATAAATTATTAATGCTAACATCACAACTATATTAAAAAATTAAGCTATTGTAGATTCATTTAAACTTAAGATTTATAATTCATTATAAGGGATCAAATTCTTAAATTCAAATTTAAATTTTTGTATTTAAGGGATCACACAATTTTATAAAGAACATATTACTTTTGTACATATGTTTATACGAATGATTTTTCTCCTCTCTATCATTAGATACCTTACATTTCATGGATTCTTATAATTTTGCAAGTGTTTTAGCTTCTTATTTCCAAGTTTTGAGATCTCTCCTTTATATATATATATATATATATATTAATTTTTTATAAAAATATTGTTGAATTGTGAATTTGTATCAATTAGTTATTTTTTGGATTTTTTTTCAAAACAAAAATTGGTTATTAAAAATTTTGACTTTCACAATTTTTTTTTTTTTTTTACATAGAATATGATTATATTTATAATATTCATTAATTTTTCAAATTTTAATACTAAATTATATGTTTCTTATTGAATATTTGTCAAAATATCATATGTAATATCTTTACAAACCAAAATAATAACTTAAAATATTATACTTGAATATAACATTTAAATCCTTAAAWTTTTTTATTTCAAATATATAAAATTATTTGAGTTATTAATATTATGATTAAAATATTATTATGAATAAACTTTTCTATTTCAAATATATAAAATTATTTGAGTTATTAATATTATGATTAAAATCTTATTATGAATAAAMTTTTCTATATAACTATATTATGATTGTTAACATTGAACATAGTGGAAACGAACGACGCTTTCTACAAATCTTTCCCTATTATGATCTCCCAAACTAGTAATGGCAGCCTCGTGCTAAAGGAGGAGTCTCCTCCTCTTTCCAAAACATTGTGGCTAGCAATAGTTGCCAGCCCTAGGTCCTCGCCTGCACCCCTGACTCCACAAGTTATCCTAGCCTAATGGACACAGAACAGACAAAAGGGACCAAGAAAACCCTGATAAGTCTGGATCCTCTCCTAGTCCAAAAATCGCTGACCCATAAAGATGACAAGAAAATCCAATCGTCCTACATCCCGTAAGTAGAGGAAATTATGTAGTACAAAATCTTGTCACCCCTCTTGGGGGAGGACATTCAATACATGCAAGAGCATGCCCTCTTTTTCAAATTTAAGAACCTTTGGCCATATGATAAAGCCCTCATGTGGTGGATCAAAACCAAATGGAATCCAAAAACATAGGTCACCCTCAAATTGGCATCCAAAGGATTCTTTACAACCATCTTCAACCTGGCGAAAGACTAAGAAAGGGTCTTACAAGAAGGACTCTACTTATTCAACTATGTCGACCTTTATATGAGGATTTGGAAAGAGAACTTTAGTGCATAAAAGGAGGATTTCATTGCATCCTCAGTTTGGATCAGATTCTACTCGCTCCCGCGAGAGTATTCGAACATGGAAAATCTAAAGGATATATGGAACATTATTGGTTCCTTTGTTAGAATTGCAGTAGCCACCCTTCAAGGTTGTTATACCTCTTTCATCTAGATCTGTGTCTACCTCAATGTCTCCAAATCTCTTCCAGCTTCAATTTTCCTCAGATATAGAGACTTCGATTGGCTTCAGACCATGTATTATGAGAACATCATATTTTGTTTTCGAAAATTCCATTGTCATGGGAAACTTTTCTGCGAATGTCCCCTAAAAAAGGAAAATAATCCCCTCACCTCCCACCCAGAGAAAGACGAGGAAGGTTTCAAAAAATTCTAATCCAAGAAAAAATCCCTAAAGAAAATCCCCACCCAGTGCAACCCCAAAGGCCCTCGCATTAGTAATTGTTTCGACTCCCTTTCCATCTTATGGGAGCAGCAAGCCCTTGGACTAAGCCTCTCCATCGAAACCCAACAAAGTGGTCAATATAGGCTTGAACAAGACCTTACAGTCCCTAGCACTCCCTCCCCCCTCAAACCATACTCCCAACCACAAAACCAAGATAAATCAATGATCCCCTCTGAATCACCAAAGGAGGAGAAGGAAGATGTGGAAGACATTGATCTGGAGGAACTAGATCTGTAGGGAATAAAAACAACATGTGAACAGAAATAGGAACACTTGATACCAGAACAACAAATAAGATTATTGCAAATTTCCTTGATTAAATCAAGGAACAAAGAGAAGGGAACAATGACACAAAAAAGTAAGAACACCATAACTCCTTCTCTAGGAATAACGAATAATTCAAACAAAGATATTATTAAGCCTCCCAAAGATGACAAAAAAAGAGGAAGGCCCTCCAATAAGAAAATCTTACAAGAATTGGGAGAAATCCTTTTAAATTCGTGAAGGATAGGGAACATGGAAGCAAAATTCTCCTCCCACCCCCAACCTTCCCAATGAAATACATCTCTTGCAACGTAAGAGGCCTTACCACCCCTAGTAAGAAAAGATGATTAAATACCTTGATATATGAGGAAAAACACTGAATCACGAGATACAAGAAACCAAATTCTCTCCCACAACTATGGAAAAAATGGACTTAAAATGTTGTAAAAGTTGTAATCTCATAGTTATAGATGCATGGTATCCCCATTTTGTGGGTAACTAAGGATATTATGCTCGATGCCCTCATGTTTTAGATATGGAGTGCTGAGAGACTACATGGCAAGCAATACCCTTTGCACAGATGGAAAACCCATTCACCACCTATTGGCAGCTCCACACAATTTTCACCTTTTAAAGCGACAAATAATAATTCATGTATATGCCTGCGCTTTTTCATACAAATATTGTTATTTGAAGGTGACTTTTCATCTGTAAAAGGGTTTTTCGATTGTTCCTATTTTATTTTAGTTTTCATGCTTCGTTCATGACTAAAAGAATGAATGAAGCATTGAAACTTATAACTGTATTGCAATTGTATCTAAGGCTTATGTCTCTAGAAGGGTAAATGTTTTTACAAATCTTTTAAAGAATTCTCTTTTTCTTTGAAGCTTATCTTATATCAATAAAACAATTGTTCTAAGTTTCTCATGGATTATGAGATATATCTTGAGTACTTGAATGATACACCAAGAATCGATTAGCAATAGACTATGGGTTTGTTTCATTTATAATTCTTGGTAAATCTTTTTTCATTTCAAATTGTTGTTATGCTTTGGTTTGTAAAACACCTCTTCTCCTAACCTTAGAAAATCAACTCCACCCTTTACACAATGATGAGATTCAAACACACCTAGTCGTATCCTATACTCTATTTGAGGTGGAAGTTTGAATCGACAGATCCATCATTCCAAGTTAAATTCTTGGGTTTTGTTCTGTACTCTTGGCATTCATTACACAAAACACCCAAATTTTCGAGGCTTGAAACCCCTTATGCTCTCATTCTGGTCGTGCTAAGGTATTGGTGAGTTTTATTCCTTTGGATTTTTCTCTGGTTTCCTTTGTTTTTGAAACCCTTCATACTCACAGTGAATTATGTCTACCTTTGTGACTGCTTGCTCGAACCCTTATGGCCCCTGTCGTCCGTGTCGAACCAAATGGTTCCCAAACCTTACTTTTGTATGAAGATGAAAGAGAAGACCTTAAAAATCAAGGTTGGGCTGATCTTCTCAAGAGATTCTAGGGTTACAACTTGCAATCAACCCAAGAGTTCACCCTCTCTTTTGATGGATGCCGAGCCAAAGTAGGTGATTTTCAACTAGAAATCACCGAGGAATTTTTGAGCGAGGCAACAGGCCTTCCCCTTACCAGGAAAAAATGGTTTAAGAATTCCAAGCTGGAAGAGGTGCCAAGGAGTCTGTTCATTACCTCTCAGAAAATCTAGTGCTAGGACAAAGGTATGCCAATATCTTTGTTGAAGATTAGGTGGCATGGTTTATTAGCAGTATTGAGGCAATTCATTACATGTGAAGGTCGCTACGGGCTTATTTTCCTTTACCACATAAGACTTTTAATGCACTTCATCGGTTTTCAATTAAACATGCCATTTTATTTATTGAGGATTTTATATAAAATGGCTAAGAGATATAAAAGGAAGAGTTTGAATTCTAGTTTATTCCACCATGGGTTAATTAGGCTATTGTTAGTCCATCATTTGAAACTATAGTGTGATGATTGGGATACTTTCCTAACTCGCAATGGATTTTTTACACTTAA